>JAHZNP010000171.1:0-99773 GCA_020615345.1 Triops cancriformis | reverse complement strand
GAAACTATGTAAAACATTTCGGGAAAGCCAAGTGGAAAGACCTTAAACATGATCATCTAAAAGCTTCCAGCACGAAAACTGTCCGCCGATTTTGCATCGAAAACGTGTATAACTTGTTCAGAAGAGATGTGAACACTTCTGTGAATTAAATGGAGAGCAAAAACTACAAGTCTTTCCTCTCCGGTAGAGTTTCTCAGTTTTAGGGCTACGGTGCGCCTAACCGTGGTATAGGGAATTATATGTTAAACGGCGTTGGCCATTTTGCCAAAACTACTCAGTATTCCCTTAAACATTCTCGACAATTAAGTTTAGCATTGTAATATCTAGTGAACATCGTCGAGTTTTTATTTAAAACTTGTTTAATCAATTTGTAAAAAGCAAATCAAATTTCAAATTTTGGGAGGAGATTTTTTAAATATACGATCTCAAGGTACATTAAAACACCGTTTCCGAATTTATAAGCGAAAATGAAATTCAGTTCGTCACTTAGTTTCTGATTTATCACCTAAATATTTTTTTAACTTCCTAGGAGACTGCTACAAACTAAATGTCGGTTTTGAATTCCGTTTCGTTCAAAGAAGATGTTCAATTGGCTCTAATGAACCTTGTAATCGAACGTAGAAAATGCTCTTCGGCAAAAAAGTTGAAATTTGACTCGCTTTCTTACAAATTTACGAAGAACACTGGAAGAAAGTCTCGATTATATGCACTAGATATCATTATCCAAAACTTTACTGTTGAGATTTTTTAATGAAATACTGAGTAGTTTTGGCGAAATCGTTGATACCGTTATCAAATGATTCCCCTATGCCACGAATAGGTGCACCGTAGCCACAAACTAGGAAAACTCCTTTAACGCAGTAGCCGTGTTAACAGGCCAAAAGTGAAAGCAGACAGAATCATTAGGGAAAAATGCCAGATCGCACACTTGAAGCGCATATATAGCAAAAAATGACTATATCTGCTTTCACTTGCACAAGTGTGAAATAGGACTTAGTGTCAGTCTTTCATTTCATAATTAAAATAGCGAGTAAATCAGTAACATAACTAAATAAGTGGGTATGGAATGTGGGGTAACGCGAAATCGGCTGTTGATTGAGGAGTTTCAAATTTGTAACTGAACTTGCTTTGACCCGACTTTGACAACAGTCTAAAAACTCCTGTTTTGTTTTCCACTATTTTCTGCAAGAAAGAAGGGGTAATAAGAGGAGTGAAATAAGAAGAGAAAGTTACAGAAATGTTACGTGTAGGGGAGACGCAGCGTAAGCCTGAAGGGGCGCAACGCAGAAAGAACGTCTAAAGTTTTGCCAACTGGCCTTCCCTCACGCTGATTTTTGTAAATAATGAAGGGGGATACATGAAAAAACTGCTTTTTAGAGCTTTAAAAACTATTAATAAGCGCAAAATACATTTTGGTGTAGATTTTCTAGCGTAATACACGCGAAGACAACCTAAATTTTCATATGTCGGAAACATTTCGGGGGGGTTCGAACCCCCCCCAACCCCCCCCTAAATACGCCCCTGTTTCCAAGTGTTTAAGTGATGTTGGCGTATTAGATCCTTGATGGTGACGCGTTGAAGGAGTTGTTAGGGTGCGACTAATTGGAGCAAGGGATGCGAGTTTGATCTTCAATGTGCTTCAGAGTTAGTAAGACCTTTCTCGAAGTAATTTCCCAGATTGGGGCTTTGTTCGTCAAAAGAGAGACATCTCCCCGTTTCATATTTCCTGAGGTGTAAAAGTGGTACTACATGAAAAGAAGAGTGGCTTGGTGGAGCCTGATAGACAAGCATAGGATTCCAAGTTCCGCAATATTCCTCTGTAGTAATTTTTCGTTTGGGGATCTCTTACTCGTGTCTGAAACGCTAATTAAGAAAGCTGAATGGCTTTTTTGCTTTTCCAGTAAGAGTAATTTGGAAAGTAGTGAGTTGCAAAAGTTTATTTTAAAAAAAGTTTGTCCAAACTTGGGTTTACAAAGTTCAGCTAATTCTGGACATAAAGTGGTATTTCTTGTACAAAAACTTTCGCTATATGGTAGTGATGTAAAAGTTTGTATTAACTGTTTTTAAAATATTTTTTCCCTGTTAACTTGGTTACTTCCAGGCGTTATATGATGGAAGGACCCAATTTAGTGTAGCTAGCGTAAAAGTATTCCATGTCCACGCGACTGTGTGTACTCTACGGTTCTGGTACTTGTAAAGCTCAGCAGGTTGTCGTATATTTGTTGGTACAACGTTCCAAGCGCTTTATTGCCCTCACTTGGCTAACTTGTTGGACTTTAATGCGAAATAGATGCTAACGTGGTACCAGTTATAACTTGGCAAGACTAAAGGGAGAAAATTACGTTCCAGCTGGCGGGACATGCAGTATGAAAGTTATTTTGGGGGGTGAAATATGGTACCACCGCTGGTGTCATAATTCAAGTACCGTAGTCAGCCGACTGACATTGCTTCCATGCCTGTTTAACTCACGCGATACTGGTCGCAGTCTAACTTACAATAAGTGCCCCATTATAGTAAGATAAATATTTCTCCAAAGCAGAAAGAAAATAATTGATCAGAACAGTTTAAAATTTATATTGTAACAATAAAGGTTAAGGTATTTTTTTATTGATGTCTTATTTCAGTTTCCGGTTAACTTGGGCTTACTTTGTATTCCCATATATTTTTTTCTTTTTTTCTCATAACTTTTTTAAAAAAAACTTTTTATTTTGTAAATCCAAAACGGTGAGGACATTTTTTGAGTACTTGAACTACTTGGTGCGTTCCAAAACTTCAGGGACCTGCAATGTACAGCTTTGGTAAGCTGCGACACATTTTTTTTTTTTGCCTACTAGAATGTTCCGATATCATGAAAGAATCAGTGTGACACTTTTTGACGTAGCAGAATGAAGCTTTAGCCGGAATTCCGGGTTTCTGTCAGAGTATATCGTACGCGTTTTGTTATGGCCGCCTTGACTGACTGGACGAGCAACGATTCGTATCGGGATTGTGTTCTTAAACTCGTGAAAGCAGGAGCAAAACACGACAAAAGCGGGAAAACATATTTTGGAATAAAATTGCGGTGGTTACATACATTTTCGTAGGGGTTAGTAATTTAAAAAAAAACTGAGCACAATTCCGTTGAAGTCGACAAGCGCTTTTGGACGCATTTAAACAAGCATTACCCACAGATATGTCGAGAAGTCTATATAAAAAAAATAGTTTTGCACTGATTAGATTTTTTTTATTTTTTTATTTTTGCGTATGAGCGAACGTCCAGTGAACGGTTTTGAAAAACTTACATGTGCCCACCCCTGTATCCAGGGGGGTTAGGGGGTTATAACCCCCCCCCCCCCCCGAAATGTTTTCTCGAATATTTTTTTAATTTTTAATTCCTTCTATTTAATTCCTTCTAGAGTCGTCACGAAAGATATAGAAAAATTAGACACTAACTCTTTGATTGAAACTTACGGAGATCTCCTTCCTGAGACAGATTGTTTAAAGCAAGAGCTTATGCTCTGGAAAGTGAAGTGGGAGAAGTCTTTACAAGAAGATGGGCCTTCTTTTGTGCTCCCCGCATTTAAGGCATGCAATTCAGATTTTCCCCAAATGTTAAACTCTTACTGAGTGTCGTCGCAACATGGCCAGTTAGCACTGCGACAGCTGAAAGGAGCTTCTCGAGTTTAAAAAGGCTAAAAACCTGGTTAAGGAGCACAGTGGGTGAAGAAAGATTAACAGGCCTAGCTCTCCTTTCAATTCATAGGGAAATTGAGGTTAGCCCTGAAGAAGTTCTAGATGTTTTCGCGGCAAAGAAAAATCGCCGTCTCGATTTCGTTTTGTGAGTTAGTCTTTCCAGTTATGTATTGTAGATAGCTTTGTAGCTTAATTAATATCGGAAATTAATCTATTTTAGTTTCACAAATTGATTTTAATAACTCGCTTCTACATGTATTCTTCATTATTTCCTTACGAAAAAAAATAGAAAATAGACTACCATCTGCGTTATACTTTAAAACTTCTTTTAGTTATAAAAAAGCTTTGTAGTTGACATTAATTTCCGAAAATTACTTCATTTGTGTTTCTGATATTGATATTGTTAACTGACTCTTACTTATTTTCAAAATCATTTACCTGTGAGAAAAGTAGAACAATAAATAGCACAAATTATTAAAAATTTTACTATGTAAATAGTCCTTTCAATATTGATGAGCTTCATAACTTGTTTTTAGGCACAAAAATTAAACAAGTTTTAGTTTCCTATGTTTATTATGCGGCTTCCGCACTACCTAAGCAATATATTGCGTACTAGTTATTTCGGAATGAAAATTAGGATACATTTTGGGATGTTCTAATAGCAAACTCATTACAGTCCTTACATTAATTCATAAGACTGCAATCTTTTCCGCTCTCAAAAAAATTTATTCATGAAAAAAATCGCAAATCTGGAGGCCATAAAAAAACCCTCGATCAGTTTTTTGCACAAAAATAGAAGACGTTCTTCGAGAATGGAATATGTGATCCACCCAATCGTTGGGCTAAAGTCGCCAAACAAAATGGTGCATACACCGTTGACTAAACTTCGGTACGCACAGAGAAATTAAATTTCAAATTTGGGGTAAAAGTCGGTTCGCGCTTACTGACCAACCCAATATATTCTAATTATATTTTATAAAAATATAAAATTCAAACTTTATTAGCTATTCATAGTTTCAAGTCGTTAATCTTATTTAAATTTAGTGCCACTGATGTCGACTCCTCCAAGTAGTAGCGGTGGGAAACACCCCAAAGACATTGCAACTTTGATGAAACCGAACGAATTTTCGCTTCGTACGGTGGACACAGACTTGTTAGAAGGGCAGGCTAAACGTCGATGTGATATCATACATTATGTTTTTCACATATATTGAAGTCACAGTAATTAGATTGTGTATGTTATGTAAGAAATATAGTATTACTGTCTTCCTGTTTTGTTTGCGTTACAAAGATTTTTATTAACTTTAACCAACTACTACCCCCGCTCCCCTCCTCCCCCCCACCCCCCAAAGCAGAATTTTGGTGTGGTACAGGGCTGTACCCCCCCCCCCCCCCGAACCAAAATCCTGGATACGGGCCTGCATGTGCCTTAGTACGCCGGCCAATTCATCGCCAGTTATGTATCAGTTTTTGATTTCTACGAACTTCGTTTTCAGCCCTCAAACCTTCACTTCTCTAACTTGCCATACAGAGGCGGAACGAGGGTAGGGCGAGCAGGGCTCGTGCCCTGGGCGCCAGTTTGAGGGGGGCGCCATTTTTCATGCAAAATAATCTTCTTTGCTTCACTCTATATTTTGTTCTATGTCACTTTTTCGCGGTTTCTTTGATAAATATCGGTCGCTGTGCTGAAGGATTCCAGCTTGACCATAAGGCAGCTTCTTGGAATAATTAACACATTTTTATTCCTGTCCTAGAAGGTCAACCTACGTGAACCCCAACGTTTGCGATATGGGTTGAGAATTGGTTCAGATTGAGGGGTAGGGAAGATTCGATTTTTTAGTAGGTAAAAAACTGATAGACAGAAAAGGACTACTGGAAAAATTCTTTCAGAATTTTAAGTTTTAAGTGACTTAGTGAGAAAAAGTATAAAAAAGTCAAAGAGCGTCAACAGAATTTTCCACCTGGTATGTGCACTTTTTTATTTTAATTTTCTAAGTTAGGGAATAAGTTTATTCCTCTTCTATGAAATAATTTAGGAGTACCGATATCGAAGGATCTCAACTCTACGAGGAAATACTAGATTGTAGAATGCTTCACAAAAACGGAAGAAAAATTCCAGTATGTAACACTTTTGAATTGCTCAAATTTATTGTTCAATATGGCGACGAAGATGTTTTTCCAAATTTAAGAACTGCTGTTCAGATGATGCTTACGATCTCAATTTCGATTGCCTGCTGTGAATGGTCTTTCAGTAAGCTTAAAGAGCAATAGACACCAAAAAACAACTTTGTCTTATAAACAAGAGCGAAAAATCTAGCGAAAATACATTTTTCTTTTTCCCAGATGCGAAATAATAACGAAGATATTTAGGAAATAAGAAATCTGAAATTCAAATCTTCACGCACGTGACGATTCTCAAGGGCGGGAAAATGCCAAAACTTTGGAAATAAATATCTCCAGAACGGCTCGTCAGAAAAAATCGAAACAAAATCCTTTATTCTTATATGAATGTGTTTTGTAATAATCCATCAAAATCTCTTTTTGCGTTTTTGGTGTCCATTGCCCTTTAAGCTGATTTTGTCATATATGAGGACGTCATTGAGTCAAGAAAGATTGTCGTCTTTAGCTTTACTTAGCATTGAACGAGAGGAGACCAAACGGGTGAATTTCGACGACATAATAGACAAGTTTGCTTCGGAGAAAGCCAGAAAAGCAGCATTTCAACATAAGGTCAGATTCCCCCCCTACCCAATGTTTTATAATTGTTCATTGCAAATTATTAATTGGATTTTATTATGATATTTTACTCTTGTATAATCATAAGAATCCTGTTGCCAATCCTCGCGCAGTTATGAACATCCTACCAAAAATATTTGGGTAAAATTAATATCAAGTGAGCTGTTTCAAAGTGATACGTACTAAAACATGAGAAATTTACCTGAAATACTTGGTTAAGTATTTGTAGTATTTTATGCTTTTTTAATTGGTGCCACTTAAAGAAATTTGACTGTCGCAATACATGACAAGTTAGCGTAAAAGGAATTGGGGGGGGGCGCTGATTTTCTCTTTGCCCTGGGCGCCGTTGACCCTCGTTACGCCTCTGTTGCCATATCTTCTAACCAAAACGAAATCAAAGTTTCAAAAGAATGATTTGATCCGTTTGAAGGACTGGAAAGTGCATCACTAAACCTAAACACAGACTTAAACAGCCTAAAGGAATATGATTTGCAACATTGCTTTTGGTAACTAAATTTTCCCAGAAATCAGACTGTATTTCCATAGCAGATTGCTTTGAAGGCACGGGGTCAGTTAATTTTTTCTCCCATAAATGAGTGACGAAAAAGAAATACTTTCCAGAAACTTTCGGAGCACCCTTCATTTGTTCAGAAGATTCACAAAAAACAAGATTTCGGGATCCTCAGGACAGGCAATATACCTTTTCGAAGAAAATCTTCCCATTTCACAGAAGTGCCACAGTTCGTGAAGGAAAGGTCAAAAGTCATGGGTAGGTATTTTCCAGACTGTGCTTACGTCGGAATGTAGATTTGAGAGAATCAGATGTCATGCGACGGACGTCGGCAGTTGGCAGTGATGGGAGATCCATAATAATAACTGCCAGGTGTCAAACATAAGTATAATGCACAAATAGTCTCGATTTTTACGGCTTGTATGCACATATTTGAACGACGTACAAAGATGCCGCACAATGAATATCGAGAATGTTTGAAAGAAATTCTTCCTACGACTCTCGTCTTTCTAGTGTTGTAAACTCATACTATTGTTTTCATTGTTGCTTTGATGACCAAGTGGATTGTAGCCTAAAGAGAGAGAGAGAAAGCCAGCTGATGTAAATATTTATGTGCTGAAATAGTACTAACATGAGGCAAATAGTGCATAATACCATCTCTTTCTTTTTTACCTGTGTTACCGACAACGGACGTTGTTAAATAATCCTCAGGTACAGCAAATTAAGTGCGCATCGATATGTTTGTCGCATTAGCCAAGACCCGAACTATATGCAAATGTACAGTAATGAGCAAAAAAACTGTACTTGCCAATTCACAGAGGTCTAATTAAGCCTCTCGAGGCTGATTTACTTTCATTAAGGGGTGAAGGGGCTTGAAGCTTCAACCAATCCCTGTCCATATAAAAAGGTAGACCGCGAAGTTTGAAACAAAATGTTATTTAAATAGTGTATAAACGATACAGTGAAAGATGTAGAAGTATTGACGGTGACAGTTCTTTCATCCTGTTCAGGCTGCACCATATTTTAACTGTTGTTTGGCTCACATTTTTTGTAATTATTTTAAAGATAGACGTCGCAATTCTCGTAAAGATAGACCGGGCATTTTACTTCGATAGTTAAGTCTTTTTAGCTATTTACCGAGTTGAAGTGGCCTTTGTAAAATATAGTTAATTTGTTTAGTGAATATTGTTCTATTCTTCCAATCAATTCAGATGTGTCAGTTATAATTTTCGCTCACAAGGCAAAATTCGCTTTCAAAATTCGCGGTCGACCTTTCACTTTGTAAACGATTGTTAAAGCCCTTTCGCCTCTTAATGAATGTAAATCAGCCTCGAGAGGCTTAATTAGACCTCTGCGAAATGGCAAGTACAGTTTCTTTTGCTCATTACTGTACACCATTCCATACCTGTTTTCGTTCCGCAAGCAATAACTAAGATTTACCAGACCTGGAGGTGGCCTTTACGAGTCTCATTTCTAAAAATCTGCTCATGTTATTGCCTCTCCATATTGCTGTGCACAAAATGCGTAGGTGAAAGTTTGTCCGTAAATTTAATTTTGTGCCTCGTGTGGTCTTCGAACTTCGAGACTTGCTAGCGACATTCATACAGCAGCCTATATTGAAACCCGTTTTTGGAATCGGTGGCTCGGGAGCGGCAGTTTGAAAACTGACTTCGGTTGAGGATAGCTTATAGCCACAACGAAATCGCACCCACGTTTAGTTCATTCCAGCACTTTCTAAGTGACTTATTTGGATTTCTTTTATTTATAGACTTTTTTATTTTGTTTATTTATATGTTTTGCAGATGGCGTCATAAGAACTGTCACTTTACATTTTGCGGTTTTCTGTTGACTCGAACTTTGCTTCTGTTGTGTTCGACTCTTAATCTCTCCGCTGCCAATGCTTTCAAGTTTGCCTCTCTACATTGGCATGCAAGTGTCACATAAAGCTTCCATTGTCTCTAACTACTTTGCATACACATCCGAGCGTACTGAGTGTTACGGTTATTTCGTAACAAACTGTATTAATAGTAAGGCTCTATGTGGACTTAGATAGATGTGAATCTATCACTTCATTGTTCTTGACTGAATTTCTCAACTTCCTTTTCTTATTCGACACGTTCTTTTTGCTAATTGATTCTGTTGCCCTCCAATTATGTTTTCATGGAGACGTAATTTTAACATTCAAACCGTAATTACATTACAGCAGTTAACAATGTAGTAGACTTCCTTGAACCGAAACTCAACCTATTATTACCAGCGTTGCCTAGGAACAATTGTATAGATGCATGTATACCACCTCCGCTACTGCAGTAAAGGGCTCAAGAACTGAAAAAAGTGAAAACGAAATAGGGGGAGATACCTCTCGGAGAATTTCTTTTGCGTTTCAATGCTTCGCTTTACGTTTCCCTATTCTTTGCCCTGACGGTGGTGGGTGGAATAACTAGGAAAGATGTGAGCACAAGCTGTGGAAGTAATAATACTGTCCCTTGCTCTCCCCGCACGCATACATATGTACGAACATCCCCTTAACTTCTCATTAATTGTTCAGGAGGGGCAAAGAAAGTAACAAAGGGAAACACACGCCTCTCAGAGGATGAGTTTTCGTTGGGGGAAGGAGGGATAAGGGGAATGAGTGAACCAGCCAAGTTAACGTTGAGTACCCCACGCCTCTAGTTATTGTTTTGCCCTAAAAACAAAAGGCCACCCAATAAAACGGCCTGAGCTCTGTAGAAACAGCTGCAATCCGTTGCATTATGGGGCTTTGATTATCGACAAAAAAAACGCCGAACGACCACCTCCCAGTACTAGAGCCTCGTGACCCACTCTAGGGATGCATTTCCGAGGACTATCTCGTATTTTAGGACGTGCGACGAACGACTTGGGGCTTTCAAAGAGGGTACCGGAGGGGCTCGAGGGTTTGCTTGGTTTGATGCGTTCAAAACTGGACAATTCCGGGTTTTAGACGATGGAGAAACTGTGTCCGAGGACAGGCTTGAATAGCTCCCCAGTGACCTGTTAATACTTCAAGCCGTAGATACTCGGGACTCCCAGTACTGGATCCTGGCAATACTGTCTCCCGTACTTGCTTCCTCACGTACTGCTCACCGGGAAAAAAGTACTGGCCGAGAAGTTGTCCACGTCTCGCTGGATTATGTAACATGTACTCGTTGGAGATTTCAGGGAAATTTGTCCCTGTGACAAATTCCCGGGCTTGAATTTCTCAGAAAGTGTAACGACACGTCATTCGCGTTCGCCGGTCGACATCAAAGGCTTGAAAGGAGTTCTATGTGTCTTGGCCATCATGGCACCCAATAGTTACTCGTCGTCTAGGACTGTAGCTCGTATGCCCGGCTCGTTTAAGGCGGATTTGTTCAGGGTCTGTAATTCTGCGAGAGAGAGAGGGCACCAAGTCGATAAATGGCTGACCTGGACCTGCTTGAATATTCGTCCTTTTGCCGGGTTCGCGCTCTTTTTAGGACTATTTCATAGAGGACTCGGGCAAAGGGTCTCCTTTTAGGGAAAAAAGAACGATCTAATGACGTCTCGCTATAGCTCGAGGAAAGAAAACATGGTGCATGGATAATAGCCAAGAGTTTTTTTTTCATTTTTTGATCCACTCTTTTCTTGTCAGAGTTCTACTGTTTACGCTGTAGGATCCTTTTACACTATGAAAAGAGATGTCCTGCGGTTACACGTTATCGCTTTTGGGGCCAGTGGTATTTTATGGTATTTGTATTTTTTTTACTTTCATGCGTTGGAGAAACTGTTAACAAAGCTTGCTTGCCAGTCTATGCGTTTCGTTTTGCCTTCAGAACAAGATTGATGGGAAGGCCAGCTGGTCGCATGCGACAGGTGCAATAACTAGCGTAAGAAAGAAGAAATACTGGTCCTGAAGAAATGCGATGGTCTCAAGCTTAACGAATGGGATTAGTTTTTGCGTGGTAGTCGTGTGTTGTGAGACGAATGCAGCGTTGTATTTCTTGCGAAAATTTATTTTTTTTTCACCTTCGAAAATTTATTGTACTGCACAAAAATCGTTCCAAGCAAATTGACAAATTCGAAGTACACCGCACTGGGCTACAGTGAATCCGAAATATTTGGGCAACAATTAATGTTCCTGTGTTGAACATAAGGTTGAATGCAAGCCCGTGAGAAAACAGTAAATGTTACCACAGAAGAAATAAGGTGACTAACAAATATCCGTTATTAAATGTAAGTTCCTTAAAGTACGTGGGTTTCTCTTACATACGGGTTTTCTTTTTTCACTATTGTACTCTCACGTTTTGTTCCCACCTGGCGATGACGTAGTAACAAACAGAACCCTCATGCAAGAGAGCCACTGCTAGTGTTAGTGGAATCTCTGCATCCTGTTTATCACTAAATTAACACTGGCGCTACTGTCGAGACATGACGAGTGCATAACGACATGACCCGTGCATAAGGAGAATTCTGTTAACAGATAACGCTATTTTGCGTGTTATTTACCTGTATTCAACTGAATCCAACTTTCCTAGACATGAAAAATCGACGTCACAGGTGTTCTGAGATCTTCTAGAGAGTTACTTGATTGTCTAGTTGCACCATTGAGAAAAAATTAAATGATCAGTACTTTTTGGTAAATGCATTATTCCATCGTAAGTTGAGTCCTGTAGTTCCCAAACATCGCCTGCTGTAAGTTAACATCGTCGTAAACTGATACGTGGGTTTTCTTAACGGGCGTTTATGAAAGGCAAAGTTATTCACAATGGCTGGAACTTGGTTGCCAAAAAGTGTTCAATAGAAACCTGAACCGGAATGCCACACTTGAGGAAAGGAAAACTACTTTCGTGCGACTTCTTCGATCTGTATTCATATTGAGAACTGCCAAACCAAACCAAACGGAAACCGTTTGAACAGAAGCTTTCCCGTGCGTGAAAATAATAGGCAGTAAGAAAACTGTCACGGCGAAGAAATAAACAAGTTCCACGAAGAACAGCCTCGTCGCAGGAGTATATGGCCCACCACCAAGAGAAAAAAAATATGGTATTGAGAAGGCTGTCACGAACACAGCGAAGTTCAGAGGGGGTGGGGGGGGGCTAGTAAGGAAACGAACGTCTTCTCATTTCTCAGGCCTTCTCCTTTTCTCCCTTCAAGGTTATCTGGTACAAAAGGAGGTTGGGGAAGTGGAAGAACGAGAAGAAAAGTTCGATATTGTGCGGCCACGAAAGGCAAATGGCCCCCCCTTATGTTGGAGGTTTCACATAAAGCTTCCTCCGGACAAGACTACATTTTTTGCATACGAATAGTCGTACGCTCCCGGTAACAGTTCCAGCACAAAGTAGAGTACCCCGTACTTTTCCGGATCAGCTAAGACGAATCGCGTCTCCCGCCTTTGTTTCAGATTCACTTATCATTTGCATTCCATAAAATACCCCCCTTCCCCACGCCCACAAGTCCCCTGGGGCATCGTCTCCGCATATGGAGCGTACAGTGCTGTGCAGCAAGTACTTACATTGCATACATGCTAACGCAGTCCGAGGAGTAATGTGCAAAACCCACCAGCAGCTTGTTTCGCGGAGTCACAAAGGGAGGTGAGAAATGTACTCGAATCCTTCTAGGGGGTAACTTTCTGGAAAGGATCATTTCACATGAGAAACACAATGGTTTGTCATCCAGGAAAAAATGCAAGGGGGAGAAATCCGAGTCACCAGAAATAAAGTAACATTTGAGATGATGTGCGCCACGGAGTTCATTCCAGTGTCTTGGCATGCGATCGATATTTTATTGGATCGTTCTAGAACTTTTTCACGAAGTTTGCAAACGGCCATTTAAGAAACCGGGTTTTGTACCCCAAAGTCGGAAAACAGACTAATCCGTTATGTATTCTAAAAGTGTATTAACAGTTCTCGAAGAACGTTCCATTGTAATTTTGTAGACTACTTTGATTAATAGAAAAATATTTATGCAGAAATGAAGACGACCAAAGCTCGTACTACAATTAGCTGTTGTTGTTGAGGAAAAACTGCTACGCCATTTCATATATTTGAGACAAACTAGCGCTAAAATTGTTCTCATTATATGAGACTGTAGAGGAACCGCGACTCATAAAACATGCAATGTCACGTGCTTCTGCTTAAACTGTTAAAAAAGGTTCGTTTTTCTAAAGAAAAAATCTTTTTCCCAAGTGTGCATTCTTTTGTTAGTGAAATGTCTTACGAGTTCGGTACTATTCTTCATAACTTTCCCTTTTTTGTCTAGTTTCTTAAACGTTTCCAAATGTCAAACGTACTTGCTCATTCGGTAATCATTTCAGTTTTTTTCAAAACGTTACATGACAATACACTGCAGCTGTGTGAGATAAAATATAATAATCCCGTTACAATACAAGCTTCAAGAAAGGAACTGACGCTATAAAAATTACAACAGACACTGGCTTCAACCAGCTTTACCTGATTGGGTATAAGATTGGAGTCCTTCGAGAAGGGTTATTGTCTCGAAATGCAGTTATGAATCCATTTCCCACTCCTTTTACATGGCGATATAATTTTCTTATTTAGATTGAGCGTCTTGACGAAGCTTAGCGACAAAGAAAAATATATATATAAGGACGTCGTTAGTGATACGCGCTGCTCCTGGAAAGCCCGATATCTTAAGCATGTGTGCCCGAAAGTCGTTGTTGCGTTGACTTAAAATTCGATGTAGTCTCGAAAATCGCTGAGCACTTGACAGCTACCATGTATTTATTTCAGCAATCTTACCAATACTAACGGGAATATCTACACAAAGTTAACATAAATTAAGGACCGCGTTTGCACAAAAATGGCTTAGTTTAGTTTGCACGTGCCAGAACGGTGTAGGAGTTTCATTAACAATTTTCCAAAAAACTGGGAATAACAGGAACGTGCCTGGAAGTGGCAATCCAAAACTTTTGTTTAGACAAAAGAAACTTTGTGAAAGTATTTTCCCCGGTCTTTACACCAATTGTAGCAAAACGGGTCGATGCATTTCTAAAAGGACGCAAAAATAATTTCTAGCCCTGTCTGTAATAAATAAGTCACCTAGTACAGTGAAAGCTCTTTATTCGCGTGCGGATACGCTCGAAAAATTACACGAATATGGAATCCATGAATTTTCGATAGTAGGTGATATTGGAACCAGGCCCAAATCCAGGGTTTTATTTCGGGAAGGGTGGGATGGAGGTTAGTATTCATTTTTTTTGTGTGGACATTTGGGCATTCTTCTATCTTTATCATTATAAAATCAAAATTCAGGGGGAGGGGATCAAACCCCCTAAATACAACCCTGATTGAAAGAAAGGGATAAGTTCCAGGATTCCGCAGAAGAAGGATAAAGGATAAGAGAAAACTCCCATACAGGCCTACTGCGTAATGGAAACTCAGTTCATTAATTTCAAGTTGACATACATGTATTTAGATAAGTCGTGTTGTTATTGATTTGCTGCCTTTAAGAAATACTTTTGCTCAGTGTTTGGTGACTGTTTCGTCAATCGTTATTGTGAAAATCAGACTTTAATCCGCGGATAGAACTACTTTCATGAACATTTTACAGAAATTCATAAAGATCGTTAGCTATCTTAATTACCCAGTTTTCTGAAGCGATGTCTTCTTAAGCTAATTGCAAAGTGAACGGATGTTTACGATTCTATCCTTGACGTTCAAAACGCCATTATTATCCCAAGTTAAAGTGCCTAGCGAAAGATTTTTTTCTCCGCTTCGCTTTCTGTGTTTGTTCTCTCCACGATTTTCACATACAAACGATGCATTATGTTATGTGAATACTTTTCAAAACTAAGTTATTGTCACATCAGGATCAGTTTCCAGGGAATGCAATTTTTCGACCGGGGAATTGCGGTTTTCTTGGCTGCAAATAAAGAAAGCTTCCAGAAACATTTCGTCCGCAAATACCGAAGCCACGAATAGGAGACCCACGAATACGAAACTCGCGGGACAAGAGCTTCGAGTGAACCAAGCATGTGTTTGAGTAGGAGTTGTATATTTTATTCGTGTGAATTAAAGAGTCTTTAGGTCTCAACCTCTCCTAGGTTAAACTTTACTGCCCTAGCTGCCCTACCTCCTAGTAGATTTTACTGCCCGGTAGGATTATTTCTGTTGCAAGCGCCTCTAGTGAAATCACAATTCAAACTAACTTAACTTAGACTATCACAACACTGACAAATAAAGACAACGGAGACAGTTATGAGAAGAAAGGAAAAACGGAATAAACGACATTTTTGGCCCTCACAAACATTTGTTAAAGTCTTGCATGTCTGAGGGTTTTTTTTTAGAGGACATTACTTACAGTCCTTTGTTTACTGTTTTAAAATGCTTGTTTTACAGGTTTCCTCACTAGGGGCGCTTGGGAAACAATAGTTCATGTACTTGTTCGGTTGGATGTTTTAAAGTCGCATTGATAGGGAGCAACTATAAGCCAATGAACGAACGCATTTAAATACTACCGAAGAATGCAATGAGTCCATTCACTATAGTAGACAATTACTAGACTTCGTATTCCGACAGAATTTCTTTTACATTTACTTGCGTAAGTTTAATCAGATCGAGATCAGACTATCCCTTCATACTGAGAGTCCAGGGAATAATGAAACTTCCTCTTCTTTCGAGGGGTTGGGAACGTTTAATGTGCTGGGCCTTTCTCATCGGTAGCACTCCAAATCAGGGCCGTACTTAGGATTTTCGTGCAGGAGGGGAGGTGGTGGGGTTCAAGTCCGAGCAGAACCGGGGTGGGTAGGGCGCGAGAAAGAAAGAAGCGCCCGAAATACGCATAGATTGTTTTTACTTTAAAGACTAGACAGTAACTAAGACGAAATTTAAAATTTTCTTGTCCCCGACTGTTGGATATGATAAGATACAGTAAGCAACCAGAACTCGACACACTAGCCTAAAGCGATTCCCCCAATCTCCAGACAGAAGCTCTCATCTTTGACAAGATTTCTCATTATTTTTTAAACTTAGAGAATCCGTAACTGCGAAAAAGCACGTTTCCATAAATTGCTTTCAACTTGTGTATAATGTTATAGCATGTATAATGAAAGGTATAATACCTGAGTACATAGGAAATTTTGCAGATGTTTTGAAACTCAAAGTAACATTTCGTTCACTTAAATTGTTAGGTGTTACCATTGTTTCTTCGCAAGAACGAACTCGCATATAAAATGGCACAAAAAAGCTGTTTGTGGAGGCACAATATGAAGCCAAATACTTACATCTCGAGTGGCTCGCCGCAAATGTATAGAAGGGACTAATGCTCACGCCAGATCCGACTTTTTAAAGCTTGAATTTTTTTTATTATTCTGCAGTTTCGGAAGTTCCCCAAAGCTTAGCTGAAAGACACAGTAATGCAATCTCAAAAGAAGTGTACTGTTAAAGCTCCTGTGCATCTAACCCTGTTATAAGGTAACAACATTTTAAAATGGTACAGGCTCTCACAAAACTGCCAAATATTTTCCCACAAGTTCTCTACAGTAAAGTTACTGAAGAAAAATGTCTAGAGTAAAACCATTAAAATTTTCCACAAAACTACTTGGCAAATGTGTAGCAAGTCTAATGTCAACTTGTGTGGAAACCTTGTTTAAAAACAATCCTCGATGTGCGTGAAATCGCATTGTAACAAATTTCTCAGCGATAACAGCATTGCGCTCCAACTGCGATAATCGCAAGAGTTACTATTAGATACATTGTCATTTAAAAGATAGTTTGAAATGTTTTTTTATACCGAAAAGTCAAACATTTGAAGCGTTTTAGTTTATTTATTTTCATACATTTAATTATTTTATTACGAATGTACAGTGTAAGTTTTTATCTTTAAAATCTTTCAAATGTACCAGACATTATGATTTAGAACCTTCAAAGAGCTTAAGGTAATATTTAGCTAAAATGTAAAGAAAAATAATTGAAAACTTCCAACTTAACCTATACCTTCAGATTACAAAGCCAGGAACTCAACTAAACGAAAGCCCCTTGTCAAACAATTTATACATTGCTGACGCCACTGTCAGTTGCTAGATTTATCTAAAAGTTGTTACACGGAAAAACCTTCGATTTTCTCCGTAAAGTTTGTATTCAGGAACTTTGCTTTTTGTAATCCTGCTCAAGTTAAGTATTTATTATGTACGTAATCTTTTATCGGTGAATTATCAACCTAAACACTAATTTTTGTTAATGAAGATAAAATTTCGGTGCGATCAAACCCTCCCCCCGCTTCGGTACGGACTTACTTCGAATACTACTACAACAACAACAAACACTCTAAACGGAACACAGTGACTTATTCCAACGACTTTTTAATGCCTTTGTATTAATTAATGTAATTAAGCGTGGATTAAGCATAGCCTTTGCATTGAACTACACCCCAGGTTTGTAACAGAGTCTACGTTAAGCGGGGTCAAGTCCAGTCAAGTCTAAGCTTAGGCTCCACGTCTCGTCTTCGAACCCAGGCAATTCCAAACGCTAACTCCTCGTAAAGCGGGGTTTCGTCACACTTAAGCTAAACTTCCGAACAACCCTACTGCACACAACTTCTTCGATAGATTGACATATCTTTCCCCTTCTTTTCCGTTCCAACTTCTATTAAAGGTCAGTGCACCGTTTCCGGTAGTAGAGAATAATACCATCAAATAAATAACTGCGGAGCCAAGGATGGATTTCCGGAAAGAGGCCACTCACACTCTTTTCTATCTCCTTCTCGCTAGCTTTTTTCCCCTCTCGCGCTCTTTCTTTCGAGTCCATTCAATTAAGACAGCCAATGAGCCTTCAAGACAGGGATTACAGGGATATACATCCCGAACGCGCTCGGTGTTCCCTGAATGCCTTATGATCGCCTTTCCCCCTCCTGCTCCTCCTCCTCCTGCTCTCATCTTGTCTGTTTCCTTCCGGATTTCTTCTAATGCTTTAGAGTCCTTTCCGTAATCTTGGGAGGTTGGCGAGCATTTGGCCACGGTTTCGACGCAAGAGAAGCCATTCTTTCCTCCTTTCTCGTTTTCGCTTCCCTGTGACTCCCATTTCGCGGATAGCTTGCAACTTTTAATTTTCAACTTTTCTCCCTTGTGCTGTAGAAAAAAAAATGCCCCTTCAGGCCAGGTTCCTTCCGCTTTAGTCAGTTTACTAGCCTCGGGGCTATTGCTGCGAAAAAACTTCAGGATTATGCTTGCAAGTAAAAAAGAACGGGTTGGGGGGCTGAAGGGCGTAAGACCCCAAGAGCTTGTTTCTTTTACTAGCCCGAGGGCATCCATACTTCTTTTTCCCCCTGAGGGGCTCTTTTTTGCTTTGGGAGGGGGCGCTGCTTCGCAGCTTATCTAAAAGGCGAAATGGTTGCCCACGGCAACGCCGGGTTCTTCCACTGATTGCTTCACTCACCAGACTCCCCCCTTCCGCCCCCCAATACCCCTTTTGGCCCCCCTACCACCACTACCCCCCGTCATTGGCTTGGAAGATCGCTTTGATCAAGGTACAGTTTTGTGGTGGCTCTTGGCGGGTCGAGTAAGGATTCGCAATTACACATATTCTCCCTGTCCGATAAAGGGAAGCTTATACACTCTTATCTTAACGCTTCACGTGGCGATGGAGTAAGAGTGAACGGTAACCGGGGTTTGAGAACTTGGAGCGAACTTAGTGTATTTCTCTCTTGAAAAGTCGTAGATACGATACTCTGAACGATCCATGGGGTCGACTCAGACAAATTAAACTCCATGATATCGGCTACCATCGCTGCAGCTCCCGGAATTTTCCTAAGGCAATTCTGACGTCACATTTATCCCGTCTGGGGCATAGTGGTTCAGCCAAAATTGAGATCGGTGACGTGCAGCAGAGCTGAAAACTGCGCTCTGCAAATGGTTCCGCTCTTTCAACAACATTATTCCGACCTTTTTATTTATGCCTCTGCACATTTTTTGCTAGTTTCTGTTGATTTTTCATATTTGAATTGCTATAGGAGGCTTTTTGCCTATTGCTAGCTTCTCTGGGTGCGTCGTGTGTTTACCACGACACTTACGAGAGGTTGCATTATCTTTGGGTGATATTATTACGGTGGCATCTCTTGCTGCGATTTTTCTTAGACATAGAAATGAACAAAACTGGATATTAGTTAAGAGAAGAAAAAATATAATTTCAAAAATGTAATACAGGTAACACATAGACGTTAATAAGCAGATATGTTTTTCGACTAGAAATAAATAAAACTAAGTACTTTTTAAGTATTTATTGGGTTGTAAGAATAGCGACAGATTGTTCCATCTACTTGCAGAAATACTGTCAGATGCGTGGAAACTAGTAGAAGGACTGAAATGAACTCACCTCATGAAGTATTTGTTCTAGAAATGTCGGGGCAGTACCGTCACGGATGTTCGATTTCTGCAGTCATGTCATAATCATCCACGACTATATAGGTGAGTCGTAGGAAATTCAAGGGTAGAATGAGAAAATAACTTCAGATCCAGGATTTCTTTTCTTTTCGTCCGTGCACTTTTGAAAAGGGTATTTGAGGGCAGTGAACTTGTTCTAGCATGCAACAGCTTTTAAGATTCCATTTGCATCGATTCGTGGTAATTAAAAGTATGGGCTGCTCCCCGTCATACAATTCTTTTTTTCCAAATCCCAGCAAACGACAAAAACCGTTAACACAGGAATGGATCAAGTTGTCACTGATTCTGTTTACGTGGACGCACTCGTACACACGCAGACACACACTTAGTCTTCACTGGTCGCCTAAACGCACTCAGATCTCTCTTTTTTCTCTCTTTTTCTCTCTCTTTCACTCTCACTATCCAAGGTGCACCAACCTAACAATTTCCCCTTGCAGACATGTACCAGTCTCTCTGACTACGCTCCGGTTGTGTCCGAGTATTGGCGGGGGGACGAGGGATGTATTAGGGTACGATTCCTCGGAAGGTCTGCCGAAATAGATAGGGAATTGCGTGGAGTTTGAGGTCCTGGGTGCAGCAACGACACGGAAGCACGGCGCCGGCGCCCCGGAGTTCCCCCCACGTCGAAACGGATGTGTTTTGCTCCCCGTTTCTACATACGGAATATCGATGGTGGATCTATAGGCCCCGGTGCTTCTCGGCGTATTTCTTTTCTCCCGTCGCTTTTGGCGGCCTATTTCCGGGAGAGGCGTTTGCGTTTCCAGGTGGCGGCATTATGCACACCTAAGAAGCTTTTGAAGGGCAACGACGGCATTTTTGGTGGTGGGAGATTTTAATAATTGAGGGAGACATAAATTACCAGGCTGGGTAAAGGAAGGATTTATGTTAGACTGGCGGCTGAGCCCTGGTAAGAAAAACGTTGGCTGGAATGGTTAATAAAACTATGGTGCAAAAGGGGAGCGTACCTTTTCTGTGTTGGTGTGTCGAAATGCCGGTGGGATCTGAGTTTACTATACTGGATGATGCGAAGTGACTTTTGGGTGGGAGAGTTTTTCCTTAAGAGAGGTGCTTACACTTTTTGTTGCGCTTTTGCTAGACAGTCGGGGAAGGCTAATCTTCTGGTTGTCGGCGGAAACAGCCTAAAACACTACCGCAGCGCCGCACTTTGGCGACCACCTCTTCTTGCATCAAATTGAAGCACATGGCAATGAGGGCCATGCCGATAATCAAGTACATGGAGCAGAAGATGAGCGAGAGTTCCACCCCGGAATCCGAGCTGAAGGAATCACCGGGCACCAAATCCCCGAGCCCGGTGGTGGACAAGGAAATGAAGCAGAAATAGGAGCCGTCTAAAAAGTCCCACGTTTCCCATTGCGCAAATAACAAAGCCCCACCGCACACGTAGCCCACCATGACAGCCAAACAGATGGTGATGGGGACTGTCACGGAATTCACATCTATAGGCGGCTCCTCCTCGTCGTCGTCGTCCTCGTCCTCGCTGGCGTGCTCGAGATTGGCCGGATCACGGACCGCCAGGTCGTCACCCTCCTGTGATGCAAAAGGAAGAAAAACAGATTGCGTTCAACGACTTGCATACCTGCCGCGGCTAACATTAGAGGGACAGATATTGGCGGCGAACCGGTGAGTAATGTCAACTTTCCAGGCGAGCGTTAGATGAGGGCGCCCGGGGGGGGAAGTTTTCGAGGGGGAGACCAAGCGTAGGACATGAAGCAAGGTGACAGAACTTTCCGGCCCACGTCATGTTTTATGTACGTGCGTTTGACCGTTTCGTTCTACTAACGTACCTTAATGGCCGTGCACACTTGCGTCACGCGGAATGCAAAGTTAAGAATCCAAGAAACGTTTCATTTAGTGTTTGTATTTATGAACAGCTGAGTTAAATAGTTTTTCGCCTGGATGAAAGAATAATCGTGTTTAGAAAATCCGATACCTAGACTGAACTGTCGTATAAGATTAACATTAAGTGTTAGTCACTGAATTTGGTGATACATTTTTTATGGAAGTTTTTACAACATAAAGTTGTACTATAAAGCGAAGCTTTTAAGCAGTACGGAAGATTATTATTCCAATAAGATTTGCTATATTGAAGAAACAATGTACATGGTCTGCGTATGTTAGACGAAGAGAAGTACTGTAACATGAGTCTTCAATTTACGATCCAATAAACTTGCAATAACTTCGACAAACATTGGGCTTTCCAATAAAAAATAGGCTACAATTTACGGCGACATTCGAGTGACATTCAAATTTTGATAACAAATGATGTATCGTGTTTATTGAACTCGAAGAAGCCATGACATAGTTTACGTAGGAATAATTGCTAAACTTTTCTTCGGGTTTCGTTGGTGGAACTGTAATTGTTATTGATGTTACCGAGTAAAGAAAAATTGCTCTCAGACAAGAGAATTCTAGATTAGCTTTAACTCGATAAAGTAGAGCAACTCTTCGCCATTTCTAAATTCCAAGTGGTAGTGCCCTGTCAATCGCAGCCAGACAACAATGTCAAAGCACACAAAACTTTTTCTATGTAAAATAAACGTCCGCTTAATATGTACAAAATTACTATCCCCATGGCTAAATGCCATACAAATGCCGTTTGAAATTTGTTTAACTTGTTATTGCAGAAATGTGACGATATTACTAGCTCTATCGGTGAGAGAAATTGCAAAATGCAGTGTAGTACTCAGCACAACAAAAAGATCCACGCAAACAGCTCTCTGCTGTATGCAAGAGCTTTACAACGAGCCTTGCGGACAATTGCAGGGGCAACGCAAGTGTAATTGCAAGAGCCTTGCTGTTGGTCACGTACTACGGTTAGGTCTGTGGAATGAATTGCTAATCGAATGTTCAAGGTCCACTACAAGCTACGGGCAAATTGTATGGCTCTAAGCTCCTCCCATTGACACTGAAAACAGAAGCGTTGCAGCGGCAGTTACCACGCAACAATGAACTCACGTCCAGTCGGAGAGAGTTTACTATCATTTATCTTTTACTTTCGTTGGTTTTGTCTTGGTAGGCAGCGACAACTTTGCAAATGGATTCTTTAGTTAATTTTTTTATTTCATTCATCAGTTTATATAGTCTCCAGTTACCATAAACTTTTCTTTTACCGTAAACAATTTCGAGTGACATTACCTTATTTTACTTGTTAGCTGTTTACCCCAAAAAGTATGGTACGCTTATCAGCTATGATCCAACTATGACGCGTACGAAATATTAATAAAAATCTTTAGGCAAGGTCACCCTTAACAAGGAATTAAATAGCCCACAGGCTAACGGTTTTAATGAAGCTTTACTTGGAAACTTTATTATTCCGTTTATATGTCGCTCCTTAAATTTCGGGCTTACACTCCCAAGTGTGAAAAAGTATTTTACGTTGTATTATGTGTTTTAGCGTGCAACTCCGTTTGTGATGTTTCACTCAAGTCTCTGTGTCAATAATGATTTCCAATTTGCTACGCTCTCTTAACACGCAAGTGTTACGTGAAGCTTTCCTTGTGCGTACCATAGTTTGCCCACGCACGCGCGCAAATTGGTTATTAATTCGTACTTCTTACTTAAAGTCAATTGAGGTAGCTCCCCGACATTTGCTGTTGCAAGCCCAATCATCTCCTAATTGCACCGTTTCGTCTCCCTAGCCCGTCACTCTAGTTATTCCCCACTGTTTGTTCTCTTTCGTGAACTCTATTGCCCTCGACTTCCGTCACCTCAACTTACGTCGCCGAGCCAACGGAACAAGTCCCAACGCAACTACGGTACTTAACTTCTACTTTTAGTTCACTTTTACCTATGCCCAAACTTGAATGACAGACCTCCTGTCCTTTTTTTAAATCGAATACTGCTAGTGGCCATAAAACGAAATAAAGCCGACTGCGAATTGGGTATACAATTGTGTTTGGAAACGTGTTTAGGGGTAACTGAGTCCTAGGAAACGCGATTGTCTGTGGAATGTCGAACAATCGATTCGAGTTCCCGAGTCAAAAAAGCATACCTGCCAAGGGGCGGAGCCAGGACTGTGATGTTGATGATGATGATGCCGCCCATTCCCTCTGCGCATATTACCCCGCCTTCTCCGACTGCTCTGACATTTGCACAGGTTGAGGTATGTCCACCGGAAGCCCGTGGCTAAAATGTCACCAATATTGGAGACGTAGAGTAAAAAAAGCGGCATGCCCACCATCGCATAGATAATGGTACCAATTTTGCCCCAGATCGTCCTCGGAGCAATATTTCCGTATCCTACATTAAATGTGAATAATAATGAAAAAATAATTAGAAATCATCACTTAAGTCTCTGAAAAAATATTAAAGACAAGTAATAATACAATTAGCAGTGGTGTATCCAGGATTTCATTTCGGGGGGGGGGGGGGTGTCTTAATATGCAATTTTTTTGACACTTGATAATTCCCCTATCTTCCCCATTATAAAATCAAAATTTCGGGTGGGGGGGGGGTCCAGACCCCCTGACCCCCTGGATACGCCACTGACAATAACTATAGAAAATATTATAAAATCACAATACGAAAAATATAGATAGATATCGATAAGAAAAATAATGCCAATAAATAAAATAATAATGAAAAAAACTATACTACTGGTAAACATTAACAAGTGGAAACTTTACTAAAAACTAATCACTAGATGACAACTATCACGGCGTTGCGCTGACGCTGCTATTGAAATCCCGTGAGGAAAACAGCAGTATTGTTTCCTGCGCTACTAATTATATTCATTATGTTGCAACAGGAAGAAAGAGGCTTCGAGAGAGTATTAAGCCGATTCCCTCGAGAATCGTGTTCATTGTCGATTCGATTGCGCTCGGCTGACAGCAACGTAAAGGGCAACAAAGCCAGCTGAGCTCTTTATTAAGAGAACCGTCGTATGTTAACTTAAAATTGACAATTTAAATGAACATGTTGAGTCAGTTGCGAAAAGGGAACGAAGCTTTACCCGAGAACATCATTATTCCTCTATCTTTCTGAAGCGGGGCGTGGAGGTTGGGAAACGAACTGGCGATGACAAACTGCCCCGCTTTAAAGTAGCCCACGTTCGTGTACGAGAAATGATGAAGCTAATGGACACGAGGGTTTCAGAAAGAAAGAAAGAAAAAAGGAACTCGGATGGGGAGACGAAGTGACAGCTTCACCATACTGTATGCACGACGACCATGGGGAGACGCATACGTGACGTATGAGACGCCCCCGTATCTTTGGCAAGATACGAATTTTGCTTTGCCAAAGGAGAAAAAAATAACTTTTTTACCTTTTTCAAAAACCAACATGAACAACTAAAAACTTCAAGGAAGCCAACACGCGATACTTTCCGGTTGGATTCGCATATATTTTTTCACGAAAAGTCAGCGAATTAGCGAAGTGTGTCACTCCAAATAGGGAAACGATTATTCGGCCGATTTGATTCGGACTTTTTGGCCCTTAATGTTGACTGAAAAACCTTTTATTATTCATTTTTTATCTCTATTTCTAGTCTTTTCTGTTCTCTGTTTCTGTTACACTCCTCATCCATTTTGTTTCGTTTTTTATTCTTTATTATATTATGCTCAGTTTGTTTGGGCAGAAAGCTATCAAAGTAAGCATTCTTTTGTCTTTTCTTCTTATTTGCTATTAGATTACTTATTTTTAAGAGAATGACACAGTGCTGAACCTCGGAGAAAGCAAAGTCGGTAAACAAGAAAAAACAAAGTATCCAAAAGCTAGAAAAATCTATTTCCCATTTTTAGGTAGCAAGGGGAGAAAAATGCGGAAGAAATACTACCAATGGTGGTGATGACAGTAAGGCAAAACAAAAAGGCTCCTGAGAAGGTCCACTGAGCAGACAAGGGTGCGGATTCGTGTCCTTCGTATCCTTTGCCGACTGCCTTAACTACGTCCTCCTGGAAGGCCGATACTTCTGCGGCCACTAAAGCTGTCCAATTGGCACGGTATAGCACATTCAGCTCGGCCGTAAGTGTCCACAGTCTCGCCACTGTTTCATTGCGAATTAGTCCAACTTTCTCGTAGGGTGACACATCATCCGTCGAGTCACTTTCGTCTTCTCTGCCTTCGATGGCCATGAAAGCGAATGCGCCCACGATTATGTAGCCTACCACCAAACCGCAAATACCCACATGACTGGAAATCATTACAAAGTCATAAGTTCTTGTCATCGAAACATACACTTTTGCTGGGAAAAATTAAAATTCCTGCACAACTAGTAGTTTTTATACGATGTGAGCCATGCTCGCTACTGACTTTGTCTTTGATATCACGAATCCAAGTACTGCGTAATGTTTCTTAAAAGAATGACCCCAACAAACGGCCCTAAACAAACGGCACGCCACTGGCTACCATAGAAATTTCTTATTGCGAAAGCCTTGCTGCAAGTCAAGAACGCTCGAACGAGGGTCAAGTAGGACATCGCTGGCGCAACTGCAGTGGCGCCAACATAGGGACTTGGTTGGGGTCATTTTTTTATAATATTTTATAGTAGTGTTCGGTTCACTTACGTGAATTCATCTTTACGCGGACGATAACCAACTAGACAATAGTCACTTAGTGCAATATGACATGCATCGACAACAGTCAAGGAATTACGATCAAAGCAAGTCGAGTTGAACAGGTTGCACTGAAGTTTCTAAAGAAAGAGGAAAACTGAACGCTACTGAAGATCTACGTGAAATTGAGACTTGCTAGCGATCGAGCTTTTCTAATCGCATTAAAAATTGTGTGGTAGATTCATGAAACCGGGATACATTAACAAACGCTCTTGTTATTAATCAAACATAAGCTATTGCTGCTGAAGAAGAAAAACTGAACTTTTCAAGCGTCTGTCAACGAAATAAACGATTATTGCTTCTAGTAAACCATGCGAGAGTCATTCCCAACACTTTTTGTCCCAGATGTGAGTAGAAACTCCACGCTTTTATATCACTCGTATCTTTTTTTATATACACAGAAAAGTGATACTTGACCTATCTTTAAGCTACTTCCCAATATCGCTAACGGCAAGAGTAAGCAACAGTGAACTTCACTGCCCGCTAAAACGTTCGAAAGTTGGATTACGGTCTCTCATGACTTATTTTTATGGCTCACTTTTACCGAAAAAAAGCGAAAACACACCAGAAAATGCACGGGAAGGGACACTAAAATTTTCTTGATCATCTTTGTATTTTACCCAAATATGAAGGCTGTTAGGGCACGGCAGAAATCCTTTAGCTTGTCAATCAATGGCCGTGGCCTCTGGCGGTAGCGGCCTCGGTTCCGCATCGAGCGCCTTCGTTCCATAACAGGATCGACGCGGTCCGCATCACGCAGTAATCCACTTGAATTCTTTGAAACCAATCACAATCAGTGGAAAAAAGGACACATTGATAAGAGAAACATGCCTCCCACTTTTGTTTTTGACCTTCTTTCCCCGTCCCCGGTTTTTCTACGGGTTTCCCTTTCTCCAGTGCACTGAGATTTTCTATTCAAAGCCCATTGGGAGTTTTTCAAATTGGCAAGCGGAAGAAAAACACGGCTTAAACTGTTGATATACACACAACACTCTTTTGCTTATTGACACAAGTCACCAGGGGGGCCATGAGCAAAGTGGCTAAAGAGTGGCGTGCTGCTCTTTATACTTAGTGCACCCGAGTCTGGTTTCACTCTTTTGGCGGCATGGGTCAATTGAAACAGTATTTTCTTTTGCGGGGAAGTATGGGGAGGAGTTGTAAAGTTTCGATGAGTTTCGTTCTACGGGGGTGATCACTGGTTGTATGTGTTCCAATCCACTTATAAAAATGTGACACCACTTTTCTTTTTTACTGGGCAATAATAAGCCTCTTAGGTGTGTGTACATGCATTGGTGTGTTCCAGTTGTTCTTAGCCAGCTTGAGAATGAGCTAGGACTGGGAATACAGAGGTGAAAGACGACCTAAGAGCAAGGTACGGAATTGTTTCGTGTGCAGAAAGTAAAAGGAAACCCTTGAAGAAAAGGTAGATGAGAAGGAAAAGACTAAACTTAGCCATCTTCCGACTACCAGGCCAGTCGCCGTGCGGCCGCCCTAATTTTAACCCTAGGACATATGTGGGGAGGGAACTCCGCGATCTCGGGAACGTTGCCCACGGAAGAAAGCTTTTGCATGTTAAGTTTGAAAAAAGCTGAAGAAACGTACGACGGAGAGAGAGAGAGAGAGACTGGAGAAAAACAGTACCGAGAAAGAGAACAAAATAGGTGGAGATGGTAAGAGTTGGGACAGTGGTGTAGTTTTGCTCCCGTCAAGCAGCCGTTCAGTGGAGTGCATTCTTTTGGCGACAAAACCTGGCATAGCCGTGACGCAGCCTCCACGGAATGCAACCTGGCAATTTCTATGCCAAGTGGGTAGAAAACCCCTGAAGAAAAATTCTGTACCTTGTGCGAAAGCTATATTGTATACTCCCTGAAGCAGACACTCTCCTATACACGACCATACATTCGCAAGCCAGACAACGATTTCAGGGTGCTGGCTTTTACGAAACCGCGGAATCCGAAGGCTCTGGCTGCTGGAAGCAAAATAGATCGTGTGCTTACGCCAAGATCGAATTCAGGGGGATTCTTTGGAGCCCGCGAAAAAATCAACCTTTTTCGCGTACTTGGCGTCGTTGAGTCTCCGAATGCTTTCTGTGGACGCGACCAAACGTCCACCTTTGCGTTGTCTACCGCTTTGCTATCTTATTGTCTGGAAAGTGTAGACAGACGAAGGCCCTAAACGCACCCAATTCAAATAAAACGGATTATCACGAGAAGTGTCTGCCAGCTTTTTATGCAATTGGAAGAGCTTTAAGTCTCAGTTAGCCTATTTTTCTTCGTAATTATACTTTTTTTAAAAAAAGCTATGAAAATTACCTGTTCTGAGCTCGTTATCATAGTGTACAGATTTTCAGGAAACTTTGTTATAGAGACTATTTGTAGTACCAAAACAGTGCTATTGTTTTTGGTTTTTACTATGCTTATAATAGGGTGAAACATAGCGTCTTCTTCATGTGTACTTTACTGTTCAGAGTTTGTCCAATGCTCGTGATAAGCCAATTACGAAACAACACGTAATGGCTGCTTCTTGAGTGGCTCAACCAGTGGCGCGATTGTTAAGCATCATTTGGAATGAGCCACAAAATAAAGTTGCACGAGCTGCGTACTCTAACGAACCCGTATAAATCTCTTCAAGGTTAATTCGTAAAATATCGTACCCCTTGAAATCGCCATTACGAATTAGTAAGATATATGAAAGGATTTGTGGTCATAGAAAAGGCAAGGAAAAAAATAGCAGCAGGTATTGTAACGTTAACCGGAAAGAACAAACACAGTCCTAGGCTCAAAAGCCCGAGTTGCGTGCTTAAGCGCTGCATCAGCAACTCTATTATGTACGTATTCTTTCTTTCTCTTCCCAACAATACAAATGGGATGATACATAAACAGATTCCACAACATGTTCCTGCTATGGTACATCCACAGCACATCACACTTCTGCTAAAAGTACAACTCTTCGGGCGTTACGGAGACCTTGTCGCTTCTTCTCATGAGTGCCGTCAGTCCTCGAAATTCGAAATAGGCGCCTTGGTCAGGTTGCGTGGCAACTGCAAAGCAAAATTTATGCTGGTCAGCCATCTATACACGGTAACGCGCTCATAAGAAACAAGCATTACGGATGCAGTAGTTCTGAACAAGGTCACTGTGCCAGTGAAGTCCCGTCGGAAGTTCTCTTGTACAATTTTTTATGTCCCAGTATTGGAGAGGCAACTTTGTTTTGCACGTGGAGTTCTCGTTTGGACATCAGTTTGCTCTCGTTTCGAATCTCAGTTAGCATAAACTTATCATAGATGCATTAATATCCTGTGAGTTCCTGAATTGGAGAGCCCTGGGAGCAATTCAAAGTTATTGTTACTTAAAAAGTGTCTGCAGGTATTAAAACTCCCCTTACTTGTATTCCTGTACAGCGTTATGTCCGGAATCCTTTACAACTACTTCTTTGTTACAGAAGATTATGGCGTGTAACACTCATCAGTACGAAAATCATACAGCACCCGAGGACGAAAAGCTAGCCAGGTTTTGCAGCAGCGTAGGAGTTTGGAGCCAAAAACCACAAGTCCTTAATAAGCGGTTGTCTGGAGTCTTTGTACTGTGGTCTTATGAAGCTGTTGACAGCGACTGTTTGTTGGATGGAGACCAGGAATGGATCAGACTGCCCCAAAACTTTTTAGGAAACGTCACCGAACTAGAAAACGAAGTAAAGGCCCTGGCAGGGAAGAAGCAAGTTCGCTTGAAACCTGCAAAAGACTCTCATTGGCGGGAAGCTCAACACCTTGGAACGTTTATTAGCTTACGGAAGCTTTTATGCAAGAAAACTGACGACGCGGACTCTAATTCGTGGGCATGTGAGCTTGAAATTGTAGGTAAGCCTTTCGTGTTCTCTTATCGGACCATGTTCCCATGAAGTAAATTGTTTCATTTTCAATTTTAGGTTGATTTGTCCAAATGCAAAGCGTTGTACGTTCCGTTATTAGCTGGAACGTGGGCCAAGTCTCTTAGTGCGACAGATCCTTACTCTTTATCGGTTATAGGGAGTAAAGTTCACTTACATTCCGCGAATGCCTCTGTTTGGATGCAAGAGAAAGTTTTGCCCAAGATCCAACAATGGTATGACGAAGATTTGCGGCCCGACAAAGGGCCGCGGTTGCCCACGTTAGGTTTGGTAAATTTGGATCAGTACAACAGCAAGTACCAGTTTCTGAAAACCAAATACGGGCCCCAGTTGTGCCAAGTATGTTTACACTCTTTTACAATGGATGGGAAAAGCAAAGAAATGGGAAATGCATTACGAAAATTAATGTTTTTTTTATTGGGATTTGGTTCGGGCCAAAACAGAACTGGTTGGAAAGCACGGATCCGCAGAAGTTTGTCTATGAAGATATTGCTATTGCGAGTTACTTATTGCTCCTTTGGGAAATGGAACGACAAGAAACAGGCTCTTCCGAAAAGCAGACTTTCTTAGATCTTGGCTGTGGTAACGGACTGTTGGTGTTTTTGCTGGCCGCAGAGGGACACGTGGGTCGTGGCTGGGATTTGAGAGCTCGCAAAATCTGGAGCACTTACCCTGACTTCGTTCAACTTGAAGTAAATACGTCTTCTTTCCCGAGGTTGGTTTACGAGTTCTCTTAGGGGATAAAAAAAGAAATAGACAACAATCCTGTTATGGTGACAGACAGTCTGCGTAACGGGACACAAGCTGGGTTTTATAGTGGCCCCCAAAGCCAAGCCAAAAAGAACAAAGAACAAGTACGTAGTATTAGACAGGCTCAAGCCATAAAGGAGCGATATCGAAACTTCCTGCACATATTTTATCTTGCCTTTTCGCGCGAGCTCATAAATCAGTTGACAATAGATGTCTTAACGGAAGCGTAAGCCTCAGGGGATTTCCCGGAACTATTTAGTTGGAAGCCAAAAGTTTGCAAGCACTTTCTGAGTTTCTTGTCTACTGTAATTATTGTTTTCTATTCATTAGAATTCAGTTTGGAAAAGAAAGGAGAAGTGAAATGAAAGTCAGATTGGCAAATTTGATTTATCTCAAATTTGGAGAATTTTTTCCGCGCTTTATCGAGATTCTTGCTTGCTGAAATAGCCAGTGTAACTATGGTTCTCAAAGGAATTGTGAGGCAGAGTTGCTGTTTGGCATTTTGTAGGAAAGAAAGTGGAATAACGCAATTTGTAACTTTGGAATCTAAGACGCAACATGTTTCAATGTGTCAAGGTAGTCGTATTTTGCGAAATTTGCTTTCGCAGTGACAGATTCGCTTCAGGGAAATTGTCTTAAGAGATTAAGCTTCCAGCAAATTAAACTTCATCAGATTTTCTGCCGCTTCCTGCAAGTTCTTCTTGTGACCGTTCCTTGACTTGTGAACTAGAATTATCCTAAAAGAACTGTGTCTACTTATGTGAGACTGAATTCTAGTGGAATAGGCTACGCCCACTTTTGCTTTTCCACGCCCTGTTACTTTTTGAGATTCCAGTCTCTAAAAAAAGTAGTATGTGAAACATTCTCTTCCGAATGAATTGCGTGCTATTTAACGAAAGAAAAAACAGGTGTCGTCGTAAAGTTGAGTCCAGTACATGCAACGCCCCATTTACCCGACATTTCTAGTCCAATGCATTAACGCGCAATGGAACTCGCGTTGGCCGCACAAGAAAATGTGCCTTCTTTATATTCCGTGCAAGAACTTGCATTGCATAAGAGATATTTTTACGTTAATTAACGTTAACGTTTAATATAATAACTTTTTTTATAAGGGTACGAAGACTGTTAGTTTTCCCCATTTTCGTTCGTTTGGACGCCTTGTCGAATATATTTCGTTACACTTCTGTATGAAGCAGTACAGCTACCTAGGTTTTTGTTTAGGGACGGGGTGTTGAACAGGTTTCATTTCAGGGTGGGGTGGGGTAGGGGAAAGGCTATACCTTTACATAGTTCCATAGGACATTAAAGGGGGTATAGAGCTTTCTCCTGTAGTCCGCTCCTATTAAAGATAGTGTTGTGAAGACTGAGGAAGTTTTTACTCGTGTTTTTCGTTTTTACAAAACATTTCATGGAAGATACGTAAAAAAAGGGAAATTCGTGTTTGAATGGTTTTACTGTTGAATTAATTTGTTACGCAGTGTTACTGCATTGTTACATTTAGGCATAGGGCGTACTAGGGTAATGGACTGTGGCTCTTATTAGCTATTACGTAGGCTGCGTATTTCAAAAGGTATTTTGCCCTCCAAATTTTCCCAGTAATCTTGCGGGAAAAAGCGAATCGTTGAATCCTTCGAGTCTGGTGTTGTAGTTGGTACGCTACTCACTCACGTGCTTTTTGTGTGGTAATCCAAATCTCATTATGGGTACCGTTGCTCATTTTAAAGTATAATACTTGAGATATTTCTGTTTGTCAAGGCAGAACCTTCGTAGTGGCTTTAGCGAGAAGAAAACCAATTGTCATGGAAAATTAGAATGTTGTGTCACGTTATTTTCTTCTTGTTTGCTCCTCCCTCAGGCTCGTTGTTGGACTCCGTCGCCTGATTGCCAATTACCTCGAGTGGATTGGTTGCTGGGAAATCATACCGATGAGCTAACGCCATGGGTACCCGTTTTAGCCGCGCGTGAGTCGATTCCCGGCCAGCACGTGACGCGTTTTTTCCTTTTGCCCTGTTGTCCCTTCACTTTCGACGGAAAATATCTCCGTGGCAGTCTGAAGGCTCAAACGGGACGCGTTAGCGGAGAAAAACGGAATCACGACGTCGCTCCTACCTGTAATAGCCGTTATGCGGAATACTTGGAGTTCGTAGGCTCGCTGGGCGAGGCTTTGGGCTACAATATGGAGAAAGACCGACTTCGAATTCCGTCCACGCGGAGAATTTGCTGGTTAGGACGCGTTTGGAACCCGGTGCCGAATTTGGAGCACGTTATCGAAGATTTGTTGCAGAAACACAGCCACTCAACAGACAAGGCAGGGGAAGTGGATTTTAAGCCACGCCCAGCCATTGAACCTGTGCGCAATTGCACGAAAGTGGCCGCGGACGTGACTCAGCGAGTCGTGGACCTGACTACCAAGCTTTTGTTAGAAGGCGTGGCGAAAGAAGGAGAATGGACGGCGGGCAAGCAATTGCCCTTAGGCGAAGTGGCGGGCCAAGTGCCAGCGGAAGATCTGCAAGCGTTGAAAAATGAATGTGGGGGTTTGCAGACGCTGCTGCGTAATCATTCGCATATTTTTTGTGTGAGTGGAGGTGTGGTTCGCTTGAGGCCACCTAATGAGGAACCGTTAATCAAACGTAGGAAAGTCAACAAGAGTAAGCAGCAAAACGTGAAGCGCAAACCGTGTTGGTTTGCTGCCAATCATCCCCAGGGCTGCCCCTTGGACGCGGAAGCGTGCCGATTTCATCATGAATGAAAGCAACGCCTTTTTTTTCCTAAAGCCTTCTGTGTTTGTTTGGCGTCCTGAACCCCCGTGCAGAACTTTGTTTTGTTGATAGAATTGCAAAAAAATTACAGAAAATGAAGAGATCGCTTTTCGCAGTTTTATACTAAAATTGTTGCAAAAGTCCACGAATTAAGCATTACTGAATGGGACATTCAATACAGATAACAATAAATACAATTAGTAAATCATAAAGGAATGACAGTCGAATAAAACAGGATTAAGGAGTGAAATTTTATCTGTAAACATTTTAGTATAAATTAAAATGGTAATAAGTTCTCAAAAATAATCTAATCCCAATAAATTAAAGATGTATTACTATGAATTTCATGTACGAGTTATCTTAATAATGCCAGTTATTTCTTAAAAAGCTTTGCGCCCAGTATTGCTGGGATGTTCATGACGAGAAAAGTGCTGTATAAAAACTCACCAAATTTTATCGTGTTGAAAGATCTACCGGAATAATTTTACTGTTGAACTAGAGACTTTTCGGTGTTTTTATCAGAAAACTCATAATTAAATAATTAAGAGTAATGTGATTATGGTACCGCGTAGAAATGGTTCAAGACTGGAATATGTTTAGTAGTTTTTGTTTCACTAATTCTTCAATTTGATCTTGCAGACCAATTACAATCGCTTTCCGATATAATTGTAAAGTGATATGCCTGTAGGTAAAATTGCACGAATTCGTGAATCAGAAATTCTTGAGAGTGACCGTCTGGCCCAAGGACGATCATTGCCACGAAACAACTTTATTTCGGCTATTTTTATAGACATTAATTTCGTTAGAATAATCATTGTTTTCTCCTTCTCGCTATTTAGCACAATTCTAGAGCAGATTTATTGCTTTTCGCTTTGGTTTGCATGTACTCATTTTTGCAACGTCACAAAATATTCCTCTTCCTATGGCTTTCACTGCTGACTCGTTTCGCACCATGCAATGGCCAGTTACATGACAAGCACAAGCGAGAAACGACGACATGTAGTAGAATAATGGTTACAGCTTTTTTGACCTTCCTAACCGTCGTATTGTAGAAAAATATAGATTTTTTTCCAGAAAGTTTGACTTGAAATTTTACGGCTCAAGACATATTTTGCTCTTGAAAAATTCTCGTAGTCTAGTTTGAGTATAAAGAAGTAAGTTGTTTTCCTTCGAATACTTTTGGTGCATGTACTGAATCTAGAGTATGATTCATTCTTCTGGCCAGGTTTCAAACGCCGCGCTGGAACGCTGACGTTTCATAAAGGTGTGGTTTGCTAAACGCAGCCGTATCAAACACCTGTCAACTAAGCAGTTCCGTCTTCAATTCCCATCTTTGCACGAACCTATTAAGCTTTATAAAATAACCATTAACCCTGTTAGCTCTTTGCGTGTTACTGAAGATAGATTTTCCCTAAAATATTGACTGTCTAGCGAATTCACTAGTGTTTACCGTGCCGGTTTGTTCCATGTTCCTCCGCCAAGCGTCGGCCATCTTTCCTCCGGCTGTGAGTTCGGTCAGCCGCCCCTTTCTTGTCCTGTGAAATACTGTTATTTATGAGATAAGGAACGTTCGTTTGAGTGCCTGAGTGAGTTTTCATCAACTGCCATCATGGCTCAAGTATTACCTATCAAATTCCAGGAACATCTCCAGGTAAATACAACATTTTCATTCTCTCGAACAAATCGGCGTTTTGACAGGTTGCGATCACACAATTAAGGTTAGCCCAGGATAGCGTTACCCGAAGGCCTTCCACTAAAGCCTTATCTAAGTTGGCTGATTCATACTTCCCTGTTTCACCCACAGGAACCATGGAATAATGCAACCACGCTTCACGACCTTCCCTTTCACCTAGACAATAATTGCCCGACCATATTATTTAACTTTTAGTCGTAAGTTTTACTTCTTATAGTTGTTTATCATGGTTCTCCACCAAACCGTGGTTACAAAGTCATAGTGGGCGTATAACCCCGATAGTACTTTATCATATCCCCCGACGTAAACCTCCCAGATTACTTCCTATACTTGTAGGTCTTCTTCCATATATCGTAAATAAGACAAACTTCCTTAAAATTGGTGTTTCACCCACCAAAAGGACTGTTTCGTGAAAGTAGTCGCCTAGATGTGTAGTATACCGTATCAGATGCTAGTTACTTTATGTTGTACACTATTGGTGACGCAAGACGTATACGTTCCTTTAGGAGGTTAATGTGAGCAAAGAACGATGTGTGGGCGGGTATTGATCTCGGTTTTCCTTACCACGCTGTCACACACAACAGCAACGAACATAATCGCTGCCAAGATATGTAAGATCCAGGCTTCCTAGGCGTAAATAACTCGTAAAAAATATTGAGGAATAAAGAGAGCCGAGTGTGGGTTGTTAGAAACATTCAAGATGGAAATGGTGTCCTATTAACATGAGTCTTTATGAAAGGAATGTACTAAATAAAAGCCCGCGAGATTTGCTCTTCGCTTGCCATAATTTACTTCCTATAATTGCTAAAACCGGATAGTAAAGCCCGTTTATTATTGTTATGAATTCTAGTCTAAAATAGTTCTTAATTGCAGCTAGTTCTGGGCTAACGATTAATTATGATTGAATTGTGCAGATAGGATGGTGTAATAGTAATGAAGTGTTTGAATTTGTTAGTGCTTTGGTATTTTGCCGTACAAAATGAATTTAAACACTTTGTTTTGTTTTTTAGTTGACGAGCGTTGGAATCAATGCCGCGAACATCGGATTCAGCTCGTTGACGATGGAATCGGACAAATTTATTTGCGTACGCGAAAAAGTCGGCGAAACGGCTCAAGTGGTCATCATCGATATGGCGGATCCCACCAATCCCACACGTCGTCCGATTTCAGCCGATTCGGCTATTATGAACCCTGCCTCCAAAGTTATTGCCCTGAAAGCCGGTCGGACGCTGCAGATTTTCAATATCGAGATGAAATCCAAAATGAAAGCTCATACCATGACAGAAGACGTCATATTTTGGAAGTGGATCTCCCTCAACGCCATTGCCTTGGTGACCGAGAATGTTGTTTACCATTGGAGCATGGAAGGTAATATCGAAATAAAAGTCTCATTATGAGTAAAGGTGATAACAGCAAGAAAAGTAAGAAATGTATGAAAAAGAGTAATTTTTGAAACAATAAAGTAAACCTCGCCGTAAGAACCTCCTAGGGACTGATGAAAAATGGGTTAGTGAATCCAAAGTTCGCTTTATTTAAGTTTTGTTTGAACAGTGCTCAATATAAAAGACCCAAGCAAACGACCCATACTTTTACTCCAGCATTTGAGTGAGCGTTTGTGCCACCATCCTGTCGCGAATATTCCGTAAGCCGCAGCAAGGCTATCGCATTAAATGCATTAAAATTACTGGAACGCATTAAATGCGTTTAAGTAACTTATTTTGAGACAAGTAACATTTCAACAATGAATGTCTTAGTAACCCCGTAGAAAGAGGTACGGTAAACATGTATTAGTCCTGAAAGGCTTTACTAGTTTTTATGTAAATTTGGGTTTGACCTTCACTGCAGTATGTAGGTAAAGAGTACAGATATACTTCTCGTAATCGATATACACTTTGAGGGCAGAAGACGTTGCGATTGAAACGGCGTAAAGTCACACCTCCCTAGATCGATGTGATCGAGTGAAATACGTCTAATCTGCAAAAGGGAGTAAGGAAACGCGCTAATTGATACGTCACGATACTGGAGTCGTTCTTGGAAAGAAGTCATACCCGATAAGCAAGGCTATCAAATCATTGCAGAACAACATAGTTCGGTGCCACTTGCAGTCGGTTAAGATAGAAGCTTTTAGGGGGAAATATGTTAAGAAGAACTTATCGACGTATGAAGGTACAGCAAGTAAAAAAGCGCGTGTATGTAGGCTTGCACTGTAACGACGACAAACAGCGAAAGTGGAGATTAGTATGCAAGTTAGTGAATGAACTTATTGTGAAAAGCCGGAAGTTCATGACCGGAGATTAAACTTCTCTTGATTTATGTCCAGGCGATTCCTTGCCACTGAAGATGTTTGACCGCCACGCCTCCTTGGCCGGCTGCCAGATCATCAATTACCGAACAGATGCGCGTCAGCAATGGCTGCTTCTCATTGGTATTTCAGCGCAGGCCAACCGCGTGGTCGGAGCAATGCAGCTGTACTCAGTCGAACGTAAAGTGTCGCAACCCATCGAGGGCCACGCGGCTGCTTTTGCGCAGTTCAAAGCAGAAGGCAATCCTGAACCGTCGACCCTGTTCTGCTTCGCGGTTCGTGGTACGGCCGGCGGCAAGTTGCACATCATTGAAGTTGGCACGCCCCCAGCTGGTAACCAGCCCTTCGCTAAGAAAGCCGTTGATGTCTTCTTCCCAGCTGAAGCTCAGAGCGACTTCCCGGTCGCTATGCAAGTATGGAGCGTCATTCGTCTGGAGTTGATGGCCAATTTATTTACCCTTTTGTTTCTTGTAATTGATAGGTGAGCCCCAAACATGATGTCATTTATCTCATTACCAAGTACGGTTACATTCACCTGTACGACATCGAAACGGGCACGGTTTTGTACATGAACCGCATTTCAGCCGAGACTGTGTTCGTGACAGCGCCGCACGAGGGCACGTCAGGCATCATCGGCGTAAATCGCAAGGGGCAAGTGTTGTCCGTTTCGGTCGACGAAGAAAACATCATTCCATACATTACCACGGTGCTACAAAACCCGGACCTGGCACTGCGCATGGCGGTCCGTAACAACTTGGCTGGTGCTGAAGAACTATTCGTACGTAAATTCAACGCTCTCTTCACTGGAGGACAATATGCCGAAGCTGCCAAGGTAGTCTTTTTCCTTCATGGTCTTATCAGCCAAACTCCTCGCAAAGAGGCCAGTTTTGCTCTCAACTTTGCCTATTTCTCGCTTATATGTTTATTTTCCATCTATTTCACGCCTGTTTTTGTTCTATTGTATTTTGTGTGTGTCTGAAGTTAACACTTGTCTTTTTTCCCAACAGGTCGCGGCAAATGCGCCCAAAGGCATTTTGCGAACACCGGCGACTATTCAGAAATTCCAGCAAGTACCTGCCCAGCCCGGAACTACGTCTCCCCTCCTCCAATACTTTGGCATCCTGTTAGATCAAGTATATTCACATGTCATATTACGAGAAGATGGAGCAAATGCTTACCAATTTTTGATACCAGGGTCAGTTGAACAAATTCGAGTCGCTAGAGCTTTGCCGACCTGTGTTGGCACAAGGGCGCAAGCAGTTGCTTGAGAAGTGGCTCAAGGAAGACAAACTTGAGTGCAGCGAAGAATTGGGCGATTTGGTCAAAGCGGCCGATCCCACTTTAGCACTCTCGGTCTATTTGCGCGCCAACGTACCACACAAAGTCATCCAGTGTTTTGCGGAAACGGGTCAATTCCAGAAAATTGTTTTGTACGCCAAGAAAGTGGGCTACACGCCAGACTACATTTACTTGCTCCGCTCGGTTATGCGAATCGCCCCTGAACAAGGCGCTGCTTTCGCCCAAATGCTTGTCCAAGACGATGAGCCTTTGGCTGACATCTCCCAAGTAATTTTTGCGATGCTTTGTGTTCATTTTTATTTCTTAACAAGATTTACTTATCCTTCGGATCGCAATAGCAAGTTCTTATTTTTCTTCAGTTTTTTTTCGTAGATTTTGTAGATTTTCTGGGTTGTCGTGATTTTTTAATAAATATTTTTTCCTATATATTTTCTATTTCAATTGCTTTTTGGTAGATCTTTTTGTACTTTTAGTCTTTATTTATGCTCCGTTTTGTATTCCTTGTCTAGTTGTCAAATTTTTTAAGCCTATTGTTTTTATTTTTTACGTTTCGCGGATTTCCTTAATTCGTAAACCTGTACATTTTTGTTTCAGACTTCTTTTTATTTTTGATGTTTTTATAATTTTGTACTGTTCCACTTTTCCCCATTTTTTAAAATTCTGCGTTGTTTATTTTTATCTATTTTTACGAAAAGTATGTTTTATGCAGCTGACGTTGCCTTTGTTAATTGTATTATTTCTGCTAGATTGTGGACATATTTTTGGAGCAAGGCATGGTGCAACAATGCACTGCCTTCTTATTGGATGCCTTGAAGAACAATCGCCCCGCGGAAGGTCCTCTACAAACGCGTCTCTTGGAAATGAACCTCATGTCAGCACCGCAAGTCGCCGACGCCATTTTGGGCAACCAAATGTTCTCCCACTACGACCGGGCCCACATTGCCCAGCTGTGCGAGAAAGCCGGCTTGCTCCAGCGTGCCTTGGAGCACTACACGGACTTGTATGACATCAAGCGAGCGGTGGTGCACACCCATCTCTTGAATCCGGAATGGCTCGTCAACTACTTCGGCTCCTTGTCCGTGGAAGACTCCATTGAATGCCTCCGGGCCATGCTGACAGCTAATATCCGTCAGAATTTGCAAGTTTGCGTACAGATTGCCACCAAGTACCACGAGCAGCTCACGACGCAAGCGCTGATTGATCTGTTTGAGTCATTTAAGTCCTTCGAGGGATTGTTCTATTTCTTGGGATCCATTGTCAACTTTAGTCAAGACCCCGAAGTTCACTTCAAGTACATTCAGGTAATGTTCTTGACAATCCAAATATTTTTGGCCCAGTATTAGACGAATAGTTACTTTGAAAACAAAAGAATTCCTGACGAATCAAAAATTAAAAATGACTTCATTATTCTTCGGCGTCAAGGGAAGCTGTGTTTAGTTATACGCGGCTTCTCACTATTAGGATTAGAAAGCTTATTCCGCGTAAAGTGGAACAAAGTGAGAAGAAGGAAAACGCGGATAACCTTGTGAAGAATTCCAAAGACAGTACTGATATATTTGGTTACAAATAGGCGGCGTGCAAGACTGGCCAAATCAAAGAGGTGGAGCGTATTTGCCGTGAATCGCATTGTTACAATGCCGAGCGCGTGAAGAACTTCTTGAAAGAAGCCAAGTTGACGGATCAACTGCCTTTGATCATCGTCTGCGATCGCTTTGACTTCGTCCACGACTTGGTCCTGTACCTCTACCGCAACAATTTGCAGAAGTATATCGAAATTTACGTGCAGAAGGTCAACCCAGCCCGCTTGCCCGTAGTCGTCGGCGGACTCTTGGATGTCGACTGCACGGAGGATATCATCAAATCGTTGATCATGGTCGTGCGTGGCCAGTTTTCCACCGAAGAACTCGTTGAAGAAGTGGAGAAGCGCAACCGTCTCAAATTGTTGCTCCCGTGGCTCGAATCCCGCATTCATGAAGGCTGCATTGAACCCGCCACTCATAACGCCTTGGCCAAGATTTACATCGATGCCAACAACAACCCTGAACGTTTCTTGAAAGAGAATACTTACTATGATTCCCGAGTGGTGGGCAAATACTGCGAAAAGCGTGATCCACATTTGGCTTGCGTCGCATATGAACGAGGACACTGTGACCGCGAATTGATCCAAACTTGCAATGAAAATTCCTTGTTCAAATCACAAGCAAGGTGAGTTCTCATATTGTTTAGTTTTTTTATTGGCTTTTTTTTTGCTTTTTTGCCGTTTAAGAAATGTTTTTATGTTCAACCATTATAATTCTAACTTATTAAATTTTTAAGTTCATTTTATGACGGATTCTTTATTGTATTATTAATGAAAAAATGAGACAACGAATGTAAATTGGAAAGTGTTAATTGTAAATTTATAATGTAAATTACATGACTCGTTTTTTATTGTTAGTTTCCTGTTCCATGCGTTTGAATGAGTGGAAAAGTGTATGTGACGATTGACATCTCTTATTAATTTCTTGTGATATGTTGTACTTTAGGTATTTGGTGCGCCGGAGAGATCCGGAACTCTGGGCGGAAGTGCTGGCCGAGGCCAACCCATTCCGTCGTCAGCTGATTGACCAAGTGGTAGCCACGGCGTTGTCCGAGACGCAAGATCCCGAAGAGATCAGCGTGACCGTGAAGGCCTTTATGACTGCTGATCTGCCCAATGAGTTGATTGAATTGCTGGAGAAGATTGTTTTGGACAATTCGGCCTTCTCGGATCATCGCAACTTGCAAAACTTGTTGATTTTGACGGCCATCAAAGCTGACAAGACCCGCGTCATGGAATATGTTCACCGTTTGGATAACTACGATGCGCCCGATATTGCCACCATCGCTGTAGCCAATCAGCTTTACGAAGAAGCTTTTGCCATTTTCAAAAAATTCGATGTCAATACCTCAGCCATTCAGGTATGATATTCATTATTGCATTAAGCAGAGGCAAGTGGCCTTATTAATATTGACTTCCCACTTCTGTGTCACAGGTTTTGATTGAACACGTCAAGAATTTGGACAGGGCATACGAGTTTGCTGAACGCTGCAACGAACCGGCCGTTTGGTCGCAGTTGGCCAAAGCTCAGTTGAGCGCTTCATTGATGAAGGAAGCCATCGATTCCTACATCAAGGCTGATGATCCTTCCGCCTATTTGGATGTGGTCGCCACGGCCCATAGCTCAGATTCATGGGAAGATTTGGTGCGATATTTGCAAATGGCGCGGAAAAAGACCCGCGAATCACATATCGAATCCGAACTACTGTACGCTTATGCCAAAACCAACCGATTGGCTGATTTGGAAGAGTTTTTGGCTGGACCCAATCACGCCGACATCCAAAGGGTATTTTAAATATATGCTTTTTTCCCTTGTTAAAAGAATATATTCATTATGGATTTTCTTTCTATTATTTTCTTCGTTTCTTTGTTAATTTCTCTTCATCTCTGAAATATGTGTTTAAAAATTACATTGGGTAACTGAATGGTTGTGTGAGTTATATAAAGGGATGCGTTGATTGATTCACAGATTGGTGACCGTTGCTACGAAGCGGGAATGTACGATCCCGCGAAGCTGTTGTACAACAACGTGTCCAACTTTGCGCGCTTAGCCCTGACGCTGGTGCATTTGCGAGAATTCCAGGGCGCCGTGGATTCGGCCAGGAAAGCTAACTCGACGCGTACTTGGAAGGAAGTATGCTTCGCGTGCTTGGAACACGGCGAATTCCGTTTGGCCCAGATGTGCGGCTTACACATTGTGGTCCATGCTGACGAACTGGAGGATTTGATCAATTATTACCAGGTATACTGCATCGTTACATCAGCTTCCTTCTGGCTAACAGTATGTTGTGTTTGGGGGATTCTTAGGATCGCGGATACTTCGAAGAGCTGATCAACTTGCTGGAAGCAGCGTTGGGCCTAGAACGCGCTCACATGGGCATGTTTACCGAATTGGCCATTCTATACTCCAAGTACAAGCCCAGCAAAATGCGCGAGCATCTGGAGCTGTTCTGGTCCCGTGTCAACATTCCGAAAGTTTTGCGCGCTGCCGAGCAAGCGCATTTGTGGGCCGAGCTCGTGTTCCTCTACGACAAATACGAAGAGTACGACAACGCGGCCTCGGCTATGATGGGCCACCCGACCGAAGCCTGGCGTGAAGGTCACTTCAAGGACGTCATTACCCGCGTGGCCAACATGGAGTTGTATTACCGCGCCATTCAGTTCTACTTGGACTACAAGCCCCTCCTCCTGAACGATCTATTGCTCGTCTTGGCGCCCCGTATGGACCATACCCGCGCAGTGCAGTTGTTCACCAAAACTGGCCACTTGCAACTGGTCAAGCCCTACCTTCGCTCCGTCCAGAGCTTAAACAACAAAGCCATCAACGAGGCGCTCAACGGACTCCTCATTCAGGAAGAAGATTACCAAGTAAAAATTAGGCAGAATTTCCCCAGGGCATTACGCTTAGATTAACTCGTTATTTTTTTTTTGTTTTACAGGGTTTGCGGACGTCAATTGACGCTTTCGACAATTTCGACACGATCGCCTTGGCCCAGAAGCTAGAAAAGCACGAGTTGATCGAATTCCGGCGCATTGCAGCGTATCTCTACAAGGGCAACAACCGTTGGAAGCAATCCGTGGAATTGTGCAAAAAGGACCGCTTATACAAAGACGCGATGGAGTACGCCGCGGAATCCAAGCAGCCCGAAGTGGCCGAAGAGTTGCTCCAGTTCTTCTTGGAACAAAACAACTTTGACTGCTTTGCTGCCACGCTGTACCAGTGCTACGACCTTCTCCAGCCTGACGTCATCATGGAACTGGCTTGGCGGCACGGTATCATGGACCGAGCCATGCCTTACTTGATTCAAGTCGTCCGTGAGATGACGGGCCGTTTGGAACGTTTGGAAGTGGCGGAAACACGCCGGGCAGAGGAAGAAGCCACTGCCCCCGATGCCAAACAACAACCCATGATCATGGCACCTCAGTTGATGTTGACGGCTGGACCTGGATCTCTGGGAATGCCCACGGCTGGGTATGCACCGGGGTACCCGCCAGCCGGTCCTTACGCGGCTGCACCTGGTTATGGATATGGCATGTAATACCTAATAGAAAACAAAGAAAAGAAGCAAGCAGGATGTTGAGGAAGGCCCGTGTCTCCGTTGGTGTTTTTTTTTCCTCCTATTTCTTTTTGTCCCCAAAGTTTTATAAGTTATACCACATCCAGTTTTGTGAGTTTAGCTTGCTCCGTAGTAAAAGAAAAACTAAAGATACATAAGGAAAACATACAAATCTATTAAGATTTCACGCCAGTGGAGGGAGTGAGAAAGAATGTTGTTGTTACGCTAGACTTGGAAAAACATTTCTTGTTGTGTAGGTTTAAATTAAAAGCTGGTACATGTCCCGAATTTTCCGACTTGCGTTCCTTGTCCTATCAAGACATTTATTTTGCGACAGCAGAAAGTCCATTTTGCGTAGTTTATTCCTCTTATGTAGGGCCCTTTTGTTACTTTTTCTGTTAGAAATATGGGAGCAGGAGTTTTACAGAACTCCTGTGAGAGATTTCTTTTAAAGTATTCCACGTGTGCATGTACCGGATTCTATTTATGCATGTGGATGATCGTCTGTTTACTTTTCCTTCGGCTGTGTTTGGCCTTCGCATTGTGGTCTTTTGTTTCCATTATGCCCGTTCATTCCGCGACGCAAAAACGTAATTTGGAAATCTCTTGATGCGAAACTAGTAGCCTGTACGGTGGCAGTGTGAAACTAAGCTGTTAGCTAGGAAGGGGAAATGAAATTGGCGGAGTGTGTGTTAACAGTAGAAAGAGCCAGCGAAGAACATCCTTTGGTAGTTGGTCTTGCGAGCAAGCAAGACACATAAAAACAGTGGCTGTCAATAAAAAGGAGAGGAAGCTATCTGCTATCCTAACATTATTCGTGTAACATACGCTCTTAAGGTAATCGTATGTGCATGCGATACTGCCTTCTACTTTTCATTGCTGGGAAACAGTACTAATTAGTTTTCGACGCGTAAGACGGATTAGAGTAACCCGGAGCTGACACCGACATCCGAAATTAAGGGAAGCGGCTCACTAGCGAATTCTGCTCGAAGAGACAGTTCTCATGTTCTCAAATAAGAGCCTTCGTATTGCTTGCTTAACTGATAACAGTTAAGTCAGTGCGATTGTAATTATTTCGATTTTCGTTCATTGGAACTCAACCTCTACCACAAGTGTATACTCTGGGGCTCTACAGATACGTGACGAGCGCAGGTAAGGTGCAATGTTTTACCTTTCCACGGATGGCGCTGCAATCAAAGGTAACCAATTTCCGTTAAGGTGTTCTGTCTTGTTTGTGATGTTTGAAAGTGGGAGGAAATTAATAGATTCAAGTGAAAAAGGCGTCGGCTTGGTGTTGTGGTAGTAGCTGTAACAAAACTTTACGTTTCCTGAGCTTTCAATGCAGTTTGCTTCTTTCGAACTTATAAAACAATTTTTCCCAGAATAGTGCTCAGTATTAGCATTTTCCGTAAGAAAGTTGGCGTACCAGTGCAACTAAACTATTCTGTTGTGACAGAAACTTAGAAAAAGTGCTGACTGACCATGCGATGGTCAATTTTCTTTGCCGGCTGTTGGCTGGCCAGTGTAAACTTTGCACACGGACAAATTTCGCCTTTTGGCTCTTCTAATTCTGTTACAGCAAAAGACGGATACGATCCCGACAGAGTTTGTCCCAAAAATTGGGTCCAGTATAGCACATCATGTTACAAATTCGTACGTAGTCCCATCAAAACCAGAGAAGATGCTAGAGTAGCTTGCAGGGTAAGCTTTCGGTTATATTTTTATATTCAGTTAAATTTTTCTGATTTTGTCTTTTTTATAAATATTTTTTCAGGCATACAATGCAGACTTGTGCAGTGTGGGCAGCATGGAAGAACACGCCTTCCTCATCCTCCACTTGCAAAACATCGATCCCAGTCACCGAATCTGGTACGTCGGCGGAAAGCAGCAAGGCAACAGTTGGATCAACGAAGGTGACAATTCTCCTATGATAAACATGGACGCTGCCTTCTTACCGAACGAAGAAGCGCTGCCCAATTGGGATTACTTGGCCTATACCTATTCGGAGAAAGCGAAAGCCTGGGGACTGTCCAAAGTCGATGGCCGGGATCCGCTTCTTTATATTTGCGAAGTGCCCTACACGCAAGCCAGTTTGCTTAACGTGCAAGATCGCACTCACGCTTATGGAATGCCCAACATGGACCCTGACAAACTTCCCCGCGGACCACACTTTGTCCTCCAACCCCAGCCGGCCGTATTCGACTTGACTAAACGCCAGCTCGTTGATTTCGTGACACTAACGTAAGCCTGATATTTACTTATTTTTATTCATTTAATTTTTCATTCATCATCGTAGTATACGATAAGTTCCGACGCAGCGTGACTGCTTAACTAACTTGTTGCAAGACTGTGCTAGAAATCATAATGTTAAGGCCCCGGTATAGACAACTTCCGAAATTTTAAAAAAATAAAAGATAGGGACACGCTTTTATTCTTAGAAGGTAGGTCTGCTCAAGTGACATAACAGAAGCAAAACGAAGTCAAACAGAAACTCTGGATAGCGGTAAAGCGTAATAAAATCAAACAAAACCTTGAAATTTCATACACAATATCACAAAAACTACCTAACATCTCTTTTTTCTCTTTATCATAAAACTTTAAAAAATCAGAGCTAGTGCACTACATTGCCCGATTTCCATTTTTTTATAATAAGAAAGTAGCACGCATTCAGTCAAAGTTTACAAATTTATCAAACTCCTTTTTTCACAAAAACTCGATGTTGTGTACTAGTCATCACTAATAGCAACTTTACTATCGAAACAATATCTTTGACATTTTGACCGTTTTCAAATTATGGTGTCTGAAATCTTCCCATGTTATTCGCCCATAAGGTGTTTGTGTATACCGGGGCCTTAGCGAAAAATTGTAAAGTAGGAACTATAACCAGAACGACACGTAGTATTGCCGTTTTACGCAGGGTTTATTTAATGTTTGGAAATTTTTCCTTGCGTTATCGTTTAGGTGTATCGCCGGAGGCTTTCCAGAGCCGGAATACGCATGGTACAAAGAAGATTTCGAAAATGACATGTTAGTATCGAAGCGTATTGACCCTTTGAACTCCAGTCGGCACACCATAAGTGGTGGTAGCCTTATTATAAATCGACCGGAAGAGGTAAATTATACCAAACATCTGAATTAAACGTCCCTCTGTAACGCATTTCTACTAAACTTAAAACTTAGATTTCCGATCGTGGCAATTACCATTGCATGGCGAGAAACAAGTTCGGTAATATAATTTCCGAAAGCGTCCAGATCTCCTTTGGGTTCATTGGCGAGTTTAATTTAAAGCGAGCTGCCGAAAGTGGCCAGGAACATTGGGGGAAAGCTATTTATTGCGATCCTCCTCAATACTTCCCAGGTATAGCGTTATGTAATAGCTAAAATAGCAAGATGTTCGATTCATGTTGGTTGTTTTTTCAATTTTATCTTACTTAATCTTGCTATTTAAATTTTGGTGCGTATTTTTACTTTGTTGTTTTTTCTTAAATAGATGTACAATATTATTGGGCGCGTGACTACTTTCCCAACTTTGTGGAAGAAGATTCGCGTACTTTCGTGTCTTTCGATGGCAACTTGTACTTTTCTTCGCTGGAGAACATTGACAAAGGCAGGTACTCTTGTAATGTACAAAGCAAAGTATCTTCTATGGGCCGCAACGGACCGTTCTTTTCGCTCGACGTACGTCCTCATCGTAAGTGACCATTTCACAATGGATTTGCTACTTTTTTATTTTCTACTGCTTTGCCGTTCAATGTCCGTTGTACAATTAATGTATTTACTTCCAGCTAATTACCAGCAATTGAAGTTCCCCACCAATTTTCCGAAAAGTTTCCCTGAGGCGCCGAAAGTGGGCGATGATGTGAGATTAGAATGTGTCGCATTTGGCTAGTAAGCTTTTTATTCATTATTGTTATTATTGTCGTGTTGTCTTCCGGAAAGACTCGGTGAAATTGGCTAATTTATCTTTTTCCATCACAGCCCAGTACCAAAATACAATTGGACCCGCGAAGGCGCATCTCTACCACGTGGGGTAGTGTTGAGCAACTTTAATCGCGTTCTCACCTTACCTAAGGTCAAATTAGAAGACGTGGGTGATTACGTGTGTCGCGCCACGAACGACAAAATCTCGGTAAAGGCGTCCGTTACAGTTAGCGTGCAAGCCACGCCTATCTTCACGATTCCCCTGGGAGATATGCACATGGATGAGGAGGAAGATCTCACTTGGACGTGCGAAGCCTTTGGTGTTCCTGATGTGAGTTACATGTGGTTGAAAAACGGAATGCCCATTGTCATTGACCTGCTGGAATTGGAAGATCGCGAGCGATACGAAATCAGAGATAATGTTCTATTTATCCGGAAACTCAAGCTGCGTGATGAAGCCATGTATCAATGTCGGGCGAATAACCAGCTTGGGGCGAGATTCTCTTCGGGACAACTCCGCGTTTTAAGTAATTATCTTTTCTGGCCTACTGTCATGTTAACTTAATTAACTCGGGTGTATTGACTTACTGCTTTGATTTGGTGTTTGTGGCACGAACTAGTCTTAAATAATGGCGTTTTCTAATGCATTTGTTTTAAATAGGATTTGCACCCTCGTTCCGCAAGAAGCCCCTTGAGCCTGAAACCTTTGCTGCTGAAGGCGGAAATGCGACGTTGGCATGCAATCCAGAAGCAGCACCTCGACCGGCATTCACTTGGAAGAAACGAGGTTATGATGGGCAGTTTACCAACGTAGCGTTGCATAGTCGCCGAGTTTTGCTACCCAGTGGCAGTCTGTATATCAACCCTGTCTCGCGTGAAGATGAGGGCGAGTACATGTGTGAAGCCAAGAATTCCATGGGCAGCGATGCAAGTGCAGGGAGATTAGTTGTCCTTGGTACGATTTTTTCCATTCTTCTGTCATCATCTTTCCACTTTTCTAGTGAAACTTGATACACGCGTTTTTTAGTCATTAACTGTGAATTCCTGAAAATGTAGGAGGACCACGTTTCGTTAAGCAACCTTCCCAGAATCGTTACATTGCTCAACTGAATGAGAGTCTCTTCTTGGATTGCGAAGCAACGGCAGACAATATCTTAGATCTAACTTATCTTTGGAAACACAACGGATTAACCATAAGATTCGACGACATCGCCAGCAACAGAGTAGAACCCATGCGATACAAAAGAGTGCGTTATTTTTTATTTAAACTTTGAAAAATATTATTATTATTATTATTATTATTTTACATTGAACTTTGCTTAAGGCGAGGGATAGTGGTCGCTTGGAAATCCACAATATTACACATTCCGAAGCCGGAGAATACGAATGCGTTGTGAAGACATCTGTAGGGCGAATTTCAGTTAAAACTGATGTAGTGGTCCAAGGACCGCCTGGCATCACTGGTGGAATGCAAGTGTTGGACTTATCCGCTACTTCGGCACGTTTACGTTGGACGGACGGTGCCCAAAACGGGTTCCCTATTGTTTTCTACCGCATTGAAGGCCGTACGAACTGGAATCAAACATGGACTCTGCTTATTGAAAGTAAATTGACCTATAATTTCTCTTGTGTACCATCTTTAGGCATTTTGTTTGCATAGAATTAATTAAAATTATTGAACGGCGACATTTCCTTGCGTTCAGAAAAGATGAATCCTGCCATGTTAAAGCGTATTCCAACTAATATTTTGTTTTTCCTTAAAGATATTACAGCCAAAGATGTAGACCGCTTGACATCCAGAAAGGAGGCGGAACTTAAGGATGTCCTAAAACCTTGGTCCACCTACGAATTCCGTGTCGCGGCCGCTAATGCTCTAGGCTACGGCCCATATTCTGCGCCTTCCCCTCAGTACAGCACACGTAGTGATACATTGCACCGTGCACCGATAAATGTAGGCGGCGGCGGTGGCAAGACGGGCGATTTAACCATTACATGGACGGTAGGTTATTACCTTTTCCGTTTCCAAAGAAAATATAGTTAATGCGCAAATTTTCCCTGTTTATGGTGATTTCTAATCTTATTTCTATTTATAGTGGTATCGTATTTTGGTTCTATTTTTATTACACATTTGATTATTTGGAAAGGAATTTGTTCATTTTACCTGGGAATGATTATATAATTGTAGATAAATCTTTTTTATGCTTTGTATATTTAGTTTCGTCCTTATTTTTTCAATTTATTTTTGACAGTGTTGCTGTTCGACTATAAAAAAAACACTTAACAATGTCGACTGTTTTACTACTATTTTCTATTTCTTTCTGTTGCAGCCTTTCCCTTCCGCCGAGCAAAATGCGTCAGGTATTCACTACAGAGTATTTTGGCGCCGTCTTCCTGGAGAAGACGAAGATTCGAAGGATGTGACGGAAGAAACAGAGTTCCAATCTGCCACGGCCACTGAAACCAGGCAACAGGGTGTGGTAGTCAAGACGGTAGATCGTCATCGTCAGTACTACTACACGCCGTACAGCGTCAAAGTTATGGGCTGCAATGACAAGGGCTGTGGCCCTGCCTCCGATCCCGTTAAAATCTATTCCGCAGAAGATATGCCTCAGATTGCGCCAACCGAAGTAGCAGCCCGAGCTTTTAACTCGACAGCGCTGAATGCTACGTGGTTACCGATGGAACATTCTCGTAAGAAGATGCGTGGTAAATTGATAGGATATCGAGTAAGTTAAGATGGCGAGTTTTTCCCCAATTAATTTAATTTTTCGTCTATTTTGTATTAATATTTTAATTCTGGCTGCGTTTTCCTTTTCAGGTGAAATATTGGAGAGAGCAAGATAAAGAAGAGTCGGCGCTGTACTACTTATCACGTAGTACTCAAAATTGGGCTTTAATCGTGGGTCTGATACCAGACACTTTTTACTGGGTGCGTGTGATGGCCTATAATGCTGCGGGTGAGGGTCCACAGAGTGAACGTTTCCGTGAAAGAACGTTCAAGAAAGCTCCGATCAAGCCTCCCACTTCCGTGCAAGTCAAGGCAGACAATCCATCAACTATCAAAGTCATATGGCGTTACGTTGCGCCGTCCACGGAAGAAGAGCCTTTGCAAGGGTACAAAATCAGAGTGTGGGAGTCAGATCAAGATATGTCCACTGCCAACGACACCTTGGTACCTCTTGGACGCAAGTTGGAGGCGTATGTCACGGGACTGACATTTGGCAAACGCTATAATCTTCGGGTTCTAGCGTATTCCCAGGGTGGTGATGGCAAAATGTCGTCACCTACGTGGGTTTTCCAAATGGGTAAGTAATTTGTCTTACTTACTTACAAAAGCCGTGTGGAGCTTGGCAAACTGACTTTTAATACTTGACAATGGCAGGGGAGGAGAGTGATGTCGCTTCAGGTCGTTATGGCAGTGGAGGCCAATCGAGTTTCACCAGTTGCTGCGTTATGATTGTTTTGAGCGTGTTTACCACGTGGCTGCTTAATCCATTCTAGGCGCGTCAGTTTATTTTTGCGATACGACGTGCCTTAGGTTTACATTCCCGTCCCATACCATGTTTCAAGCGTTTTTCATGTCTTATTTACTGATCACGTAGGGCAATATTGTTACGAAGATCTGATCAAAGCCGTCCATGTTTCAAAACGTTTTATAACTCTTTAGTGCAAACTTTTAAATACATGACTTCTTTTTAGTATATAAGAAAGGGGTATTGGACATCTTTTTAGAAAGAAAACTCGTTATGAAAATACGTTTGGGTCGCCGTATGGAGTAATAAAATATGCTGGAACGACTTAGATGCATTGCGAGGAGGCAAAGCGTTACAAATATCCTTTATTTGTCTTGGGGTAATGTTTAGTTGTGATCTTATACTTCTCGACTTCTTTGGACTTGTATACTGTCAAGGCCCTTTGTTGCGAAAAGTCTCTGATGTTCGTAACGATTGAAATTGAATAAGGAATAGTATAACTGAGCTCTTTCAGGAAGCCATAATCATTTACATAAGCTGTATCTCGTTATACTTTCCTATTTTCACTCTTGACTGAGATATTGAAAATGCAGTACATTCTTTTCAACAATTCTTGTTTTTTCCGGTATGCGTCGAGTATGTTACTCAAGTACGCCAATTAGGCGTCGAGTATGTTAAAAAAATTAAATCTGCTAGCGACAACCACATGCCATCTAATGAAGAAGATATGTATCACAGAGGCTTTTTGTAGGCCAGTCAGGGCCATATCCAGGATTTCGGTTCGAAGGGTTTTATAGGAGTTTCGGAGGGAGAAGGGAAATAGGCATTTTTTAAAATTATTTATTTATTTTTGTCGTTCTCCTATGTTCACCATTCTAAAAAAAAGTCTGGGGGGAGGGTAAAAACCGCTGCTATAAGATACACTTCTTACATAAAGCGGGACATATTGCCTATAAGTGCAAACAAGAATTACCACCAGATTTTCACCATCCATCCGCAGAAACTTAGGACTGGAAAAGAAAACGTCTAAATCACGATCATCGTACAACAAAATTTTATTTTGATCTCTTGTTACATTTTCTTTTCAACACAAAAAAAGAAATTCGAAAGCTGATCACATAAAATTTTTCTGGGTTCAAGCACACTCAAAAGTTACTGCAATGCAACCCAATAAGATTAATGCAATTAATTTAAGTTAGGGAAATGTCTCCCGATTTTTTTCCACGTCAATCGGGGTTAGAACCAAATTATCAGGACTCCTGTGGCCACTTGACATTATTACAATAGTCTGTGACAATGTAGTCTCCAGTTGCTGACTCTCAACAGTTCCAACTGGTGTACGGTACGAAGCACCTTCCGGCGTTCCAGATTCATGGTCAATATAGCTGACATTATCGTCAAACCGGACGTGGTCAGTTCCGCCTTCCTCCATGCTGACCAAACTACTATTCTCGCTTACCTGCTGAAAGGAAACGGGCAATATGAATATTTTAACCATGCTTTCTCCCAACAGTGAAAATACCAGATATTTTACACCCGAAATTCCGTTCACTATAGACCGTTTACCTGTCTATCAACAAAAAATTTCGCTCTCCTAGCAGATCGACGGATTCCTGATGAACTCGGACCCAACGAGAGCTCATCACCAGAGAGAGAAAAGCTGGAAACCGGACTTAATGAGGCTTGGCCAGGGCAGGTGTACTGGTGGTACGTCAAGGAATCTTGCACGTGGACTTCTACTGGTGTGTAACCATCAGCGCCTTCTGTGCATTGATGCAGGACGCACTTCTCGCCTTGGGAGCCAGACTTATAACTCTGGACGGAACATGTGTCTTTCTCCGCCATCTACGTTTTATTGAAAAAAAGGAAACAATTACATCAGAAAAAAATACTGTACTAAAGGAAAAATTACTTTATACGAATAAATCGACCCAGCTAATCCTCGGGTGGATGCACACGCATCGTCAGGCTCTGGTGGTAAACTCACATGAGCTGAAGCGCTTTCACTCGCCAAACTCAATCTTCCACTGGCTACTTCAGCTTGAACTTCCAACCTGTACAGTTACGGAAAAATCAGTGAGACAAAACACATCAAGAAGAAATTGGCTTCCCACTCATCAGCTTTCACACAAATCGATATGTGTACCTAGCATTTAAAAAAATCCACCTAATTTTTCCAATCATTTACCTCTGCGAGGCAATGCTACCAGCCAAACCCATTTGACTCGCTTCGTCGCAATCATCACGGTCACTCTCAGGTCCTCGATCCAAATGACTATGACTGCCACTGCCCATCGATACTGATACTTCGCCAATCGAGGGATTTCCCGCCCCTCCAGCTCCCATCAAGTCAACAGACAATCCATCTTGAAAGAAAAAAGTCAACCACATTATTACCCGGAACCCAAAAAAGCAGACGTTTCTGGCGCCAGCGAAAACAGCTGAGCAGAGTAAATTGCACTACCTTGGTTTTTGTTGTCAAGCGTCTCGTTTTCATCGAAATCAATGCGTACCCCCGAAGCAGACGTTGAAACGCCGCAGCCTCCGCTTCGGCACAACGACACCGGCACGACACCATACACGTACGCTAGCAAAATGGGGACGCCAATACCCACGGCTAAGCCTGCAAGTATCGGTGCGATGAGCACCTGGAAAATTCAAAAAAACACGAATACAACAATAACTGAAAAAGATAAAATATAAGCAAAAGTCAATACTAAAAAGAAATAAACGAACCACATAACAAACTGAAGACACTAAAATTTTATTCTAGTTACAAGAACGCGAGGCGAACAAGATAAATACTTAAACTGATCACATGTTGCAAACATGCAATTACAGAAGTCGCGCTCTCCAAATTTGGTTTATTTCCCAGTACTTCATACTGCAGTGTATGCTTCCTTTTCCGGTGTTTCTTCATAATTTTCAAAGCACGTAGAAACGGTTCTTAATTTAATTTTTCGGATCAAAATGTCTACTGCTACCTTCAACATATTTTTCCCCTATCTACATGTTTTAACAAACCAAGAGCAAGATTAATTGAAAGCCATCAAAACTAAGCTTGCATTTAAGCACAGAATTTTTTTTGCAATACTGAAGCTTTCCCAACCATTGTATCCTCGGCAAAAAGTGTCATAACTATCTTTACAGAAAAGAGGGCACACTATAAATCACTATAGTTGGTCCATTTGTAAGAAGTTCCGTGACTAGAATGTAAGTTTTGTTTATGATTGTTTGCAATCAAAGGCTAGCAAAGAGTAGTCGCGCACGCTGGTATGGGGAAAAAGTTCTTCTACATCTACCTAAGAAAAAACATAAATTAATTTTATACTTAACAAAAAAGCGTCAAATCCCTACTGGCTCATTTCCACTTATGGAGGGCGATCTCAATCATGGTCAGCTCTAAATATCCCTTTTCTTCCCTTTCCGGGACAAAAGCTAAGAATTTTTCTCCAGGCGTGTCTACCTTTTACGCAAAGCGCAGCACTGGGCACACCCACTCGGAAGCTATTGTTAATAGACTGGCCCAGCCCGGACCTTCCTGTCTTGCTTTTCTTCCAGTCGTGGCTTAACCAAAGCCCCAACAAGTCACATTCTGTGCCGTGCTTCAAAACCTCACTCACATAACCTCTAAGCACGTGTACCAAAAACACCCAGGTAACTTCTTCACCCACTACTGCAGAACTCAAAAACACATAACCATTTCCAGAACTACCAGCATTTTTCCCTGCAAAGGCTTCTGGCCCTAGAAACTAGCCCCGCTTGTCCTAACCTTGGGAAAAATCCGAACTGTAGGTCTCCGTTTACCCAACGAAAAACATGTGTGAAAGAATATTAATGCCAAGTTCCACTTGAAGTGCCGCTTGGCTAATGATGCACAATGGCCATTGTTCGCATTATTTCAACCTTTGAATCCAACTGTCTATTAACAACATTCTTTTATCTTCAACTTATTTTTTTTTAATCCTGCACCTAAAATATCGATGGGCAATTCCCCACACCATAAAAAGAATACAAATTATTACTAACATTTACTATAAATGTTCTCCCTCAGGCAAACTTTAAGTACTGTTCCTTGTTGTCTGGTTCGCACGAGCACTTGTATACACGGTGCATTATCGATTAGGTAAACCCTTGTCGTCTTTGCTTTGCTTTCGCCTTCGATAAGGTACATGTGCAATTCCCCTTGTTTTCCCCCCTTTAACCGCACTCCAGGAGTTGCGCCCTCCCTCGTTTATTCACCAAATCACCCCGAATCATGAACACGCATAAATCCACCGCATACACAACACTCCCCCACAGCCCCAAGAAAAACAAATTCGCAATTCTTGGGCTCTCCACTCATTCGTCTCTCTTCTTCATTAATTTAGGTAAAATCGATCGAGCCTCCGGCTTTTTCTCCACGCCCACCTAGAAAAAGCGCCCCCCGCCGAAAATGTCCACGTACTGCGTGCCTGACTCGACCGGGATTACATCCGAGTGGCTAGAATCTATTCTCGAAACCTATTTCGCATACACTTCCGCGCCGGAAGAACCCGATCGCCACGTCCGCGTGCTCAACTTCTCCATCGAGCCGGGTTGCAACGAAGGTGACAACTTGCTCAGTGAACTACTGGCCATCCAAGTCGAGTTCACCACCTCCTCCACCCCCGAGGACCCGCCTGCTACCCAAAAACTCTCCCTGATGGCCAAACTTCTCTCGCAAGACCCTTTTTGCCGCCATTTCATCCTCGAAGCCGGCTTCGACGTCCGGGAGATCCACTTTTACACCACGCTGGTACCGGCTTTAGAAACGTTCCGCCGCGCAAAGCTCGCGCCTACGGCCCTCCTGCCCGCGCCCACCTGCTACTACGCCAAATACCGCGAAGGCTGCGAGTCCGTCTTGGTGCTGTCCAATCTCAACGCCCACGGCTTCGCCATGGCCGATTTTCGGGAAGGTTTAACCGTCGCCCAAACGTCCGCCGCCTTACGGGCGCTGGCCACCATCCACGCCACCGGCCTGGCCTACCGTCTGGACCAAGGCTTGGACTTCGCGGCCCAGTTTCCTTTCCTCTTCCGCCCCGAGGCGGCCGCCGAATCCTATCAACAGCTCCTGGAACGCGGCCTCCCGCAATTAGCGTCCTTTTTGCACAAAAGTGACGACAGTGAGAACCCGACCCCGCTCTTGTCCCGTTTACACAAAATGAGACCGGATGCGCGTCAGCGCATGGCCCAACTGCTCGCTCCAGCGAACTGTGCCATCGCCACGCTGACCCATACGGATTTTTGGTGCAACAATCTCATGTTCAGGGACCAGGAGCCCGCGCTGGCGGCGACGGAGGCGAGCGGGGAATTCCAGTGCCACATACTGGACTGGCAAATGGTCACGTACGGCCGACCTAGCAATGACATTGCGTTGCTGCTCGTCACCTCAGTGCCCACCGAACTCCGGCGCGACCAAGAGCACGACTTGCTGGACATTTACTGGGACACGTTCCTCCAGGAGACGCAGCAACTGGGCTGTGACGTGGCCAGTGCGCTGCACTACACCAGAGACGATTTGCAACGCGAGTACCAAGAGTCTTTACTCCTGGCGATGCTACTCGCCATCGGTTCAGTGGACCTTGCCTTGGGCGACAGTCGCACCGAAGCGCGACTGGTGGAATTACTCACCGACTTGAGCAGTGCGGGCGTTTTTTAAAAAAATAGTGGGGGAGAACTGGTTGTTCTTGGGTTGTCAATTATGGTCAACGGAACGAAACGGAACGCAGTGAAAAGCAACGTATTGGTACCCAAAAAGAAAATGAGAAAAATGATGAACTGACCCTAAATTTTCCTAGGTGTCATTTCTTTTGCTCTTCCAATGCATTAGTTCTGCGGACCCACGCTTAACTATTTTTCTCCTGCACCTCTTCATGGCAAGTCAATACACGGTATACAATTGTGATGGGGAAATGAATGGCCGAAAAACTATTTTACGGACGATAAATATATGATCGCCCCTTCCTGGGAAAACAGAAACTCAATTTCTTTTTTCATTTGCGGAATAACTCTTACGCAACTCAGTCCATTACTTAAGAATAGGTCGGATCAATTATACATGAATTGCTTTAATAAAAAACGCGTTCATTACGACGCGAATCACGAAAAAGACTGATACTGCAAGCAGAAAGAATCTTTACCGTAAACTACGCCACCTGGCAGTACGCAAGATAGTTAACTACGAACAGTCTATTACAATTCATTGTCTTCTTATGTAGTAATTAACTAAATATGTCTTAAAATTTAATATAATTGGGCTTACTTAGATCTTTAACACAGCGAAAATACTTCAAACTTTCAGGGGGGAATTTCCGTAACAGGGGATAACGAGTGGAAGAAAAAAGAATATGGCAGCTTACCGAAGCCGTAACACCACTGGTGATGACGAGGTGTCGTTTGTGTTTGCTAGCGGTTTTGTAACGCGTGTGCAATTTTTTCCCAACCCAGACAGGTACACCTTTAATATCAAAATTATGAATTCCCTGTTTAACGACCAGAAAAAAAAAGAATACAAAAATTACCAATAGTAATTGCTGGTAAGGCGATACCAGCCATAAGCGCAATCCCAACGGGTGCTCCAACCAGTGTTCCCAACTGCCACAAGATTTTCTTTTTCCTGGACCAAGGCTTAGTACCCCAGAAGGTACAACCCGAGGGGCTTAAATAATGCAAATCACTAATTTCTTTCATGCACAGCCAACAAAACTCGGCTCCACATACGGCACATGTCATATGGTTGCAAGATCCGTCGTTCATTTTCACGATGAGGACCTGACATCGAGGACACGCCTTTAAATCATCTTCTGTGGGGGAAAAGTGGCAAGATCATTGAAGCATTTCTTTTTCGAAAACAAATTAACAAGATTTACTGGATTCTTGTGAAAAGGTCGCTGAAGAACCTCGCAAATGAGGTGTGCGTTCAGCTCGGGCTGCATCACAGGTTTGGTTGGGATGCCACTCAGCTTTGCAATGGTAACAGAAGTAAGATGAACAACCGGGACGACCACATTTAATCTTAGGACAACTTGCACAACCAGAAGCAATCACAGCGAACCTATGCGACGTAAGAAAAACACGAAAATTCCACCAGAAACGTAAGATCAATATTTTTCGAAAAATGACAACATGTTCGAATACAAATTTAAACAGGTTCCCAAAAATACCGATTCAGTTAAAAAAAATGACAACTTTTTGTGACGAAGCCAACTTCGCTAGAAAAAAAGATAAAAAGGAACACTAGAATCATCAACACCAATTCAACGCAAGTTGCTGTCGACACAAAGTGCATACTGACAAGTGATGAAAGAAAACTATAAGAAAAATAACGTATAGCTGAAAATACGATACAAGGCAAGAAACTTTGACATAATTCTACTATATGGAATTTCAATGGAACAACGAATGTGAACAAACCTTCGATGCCCAATCTAACAATTGCTTCGAGTTAGGTTAGGATATAGGTCTACACCCCAGACGTAAATTCTACTTACAATAAAATTTTAAATAAAGAACACACGCTGGTTGTAATCAAATTCTAAAAGACCATTTGCATTTCTTTACTCCCTCTTCCCGTCTGCGAAACAGCCGCTTTGATGTCCAGGCAACTGAAACCTAATGTCTCTAGGATCTTAATTCTTATAGCGCTGTTATAACTACCCAAGTCTCTCATATGCTACGAGTGGTTGCATGCGGAGTTAAGTACGGTGGAATAGTGCACTCAGGTTGCCAAATATAAAAAAGTAAAATCGTTCGTCGCGATGTTGGAATTCACATGTTAAAACTGGCTGAGGCTTTTAAGAAAGGAGGCACCACTCTCCTCTTACTAATATAATTTCTGCTCTGAATAGCTTTTTTCACTTTTCATAGGATTAATGAAGCTCATAGTGCAGTCTCATTCAATTCAGCAACCTTGAATCAATTGAACTCGCTAAGTTCCTTCATCTTCTGAGAAACTGTCTGCACAAAATGTCCGTTCTTCAAAGAGCAACGTGAAAAAGTCAAGCTTATAGAATGACGTTCAAACATTCGACAGATAATAAAGAATCAATACTTTTGGGTGGAAGCCCTTTTCAAGTGTATGCGTGAGTACTAATGCGTTCTCGGTAACCCGAAATATGAATACATAATGACTGAATGAATCTGAATGAGACTACAGGATCAGCGTCCTTTCTTCATCACAACGTAGGCGTCAATAGACTACCGGGACTTAAATCATAATTCAGTTATTTCCTTCTTCTTTCTCTTTCAGAATCTTACTTTCTGTAAAAGCGGCGTCAAACATTTTTTGGGGGGAGCGCACTAACGGCTCGTACTTTTTACGCGGCGTTATCCCATTTTTCTCCCAAATGTAAAGCCTTTTCTTTTTCCTTATCACTAGCACGAGTCTTCATATTCCTCTCTAAATCTCAGTGTAGCCAAATAAATGAATAAAAAAAGCACTAGATAACGAATACATAACATACCCAGACAAAAAGCTTCTCATGGCGAGTGGTATCTGCAACGTAGTTTGCTGAATAATGTAACTACTAATGTTCTCAATCTCATATGAACAAAGACACACCCTTTTGATAGGAAAAACTGAACGTTTCTAGACCTTTGCCTCATCACTAGAAACACAGAATTTCGCGGTGACAAAACGTGGTACTTTTGCAATTATAAATATCCCTTACAGAAACAGTCCTAAAACTAAAACTGTAGCTGAAAGGTTTTTTTTTTGTTTCTGCAATAAAAATACGTACAAAAACATCATTATCTCTCTTAAAAAAGTCCAATTAAGTGCTGAGTACAGTTGACATTTCAAAAACTGCAGCTCTGAGATATAATAATTCAATAAAGAACTTCTTTGTCCCTGACAATAGAACGATTCTGGTATTAAAACCTAGAAAACTAGACTTGTGATAACACGAAAATAGATAGCAGTGTTTTGTTGTAACATAACTTATCCCCAAGTCACCCTTTCATTGTAAACTCTCCTTTCCTATAAAACCTTTACGACAGGACTTGTGTGGGCGTATGTATAACATACCAATAAAACTTGCTATTTAATATAAAACAAGTGTGACTAGGTGGCTTGAATAAGAAGAACTCTTCTAAGTGAACGGTCAACTTATATTTATTTTACGATGATAAACCCACCTTACGTAAGCTATTCAGTTTCAATTGCTTTGAGGTGAAGTTGATACGATAAATTACAGAAGGGGAAAATTTTACGACGGTGAAAGATATAAAACGCTAAGCGAGCGGCTTACGTGCAGTCAGGTGCAGGACACCATCGACAATCAGGATCAGCCACTAATACCCTCCTTAGCATAAAACCTTCATATTTCTCCACCAGCGTTTTGTTACTGAGAATAGAACGAATATCTGAAAGAAACCAAAAATAACCGTAAAAACAAATTCAACTTCGTTTCGATCTCCCACGTCGAATTTTTTTTTCTTTACCATTAGGATGAACGAGTTCTGAGCATTGTGGGCAAGTAATATCTACACGGGACTCCAATATCTCAATGCGCATGTACTGCTGCATGCACTCGAGACAGGAATGATGCGAACAGTTGAGTAAATCTGGATACAAATGCCTCGGAACTTGGGCTAGGCACAACGGACATTCCACTAGGTCTGTTTCCAAGGCGCTCTATGGAAAACAATGATTTAAAATATATATTTTTGTATCCTTTCTTAAGCATTCTTCTCTAAACTTACTTTCGAGAAGCTGCGCGACGTTCGCGTTTCAGAATTACTGGTCGAATCAGGTTGCGCACCACCTGAGCTTTCTGACGGAGTGTCACATTCTAATTTCGCTACAAAAGAAAAACAATCCAAAGATTAGAGAAAACTCTTTCCCTTTCTTCTTTTACGAAGAAAACTTACACGAAGACTTTCTATGCCGCTTCGCGGAATTACTCAACGTACTCGAAGAGGACGTTGGTAAACTTCTAGCTCTCCTTTGGGTGACTAATGGACTGTGGTACAAGAATCTTCGCAAGGAAAAGCGAAAGCCCGTCTTCGTGTTCTGCTTGGGATACGCTTGGGGTTCAGCAGAACTGGAATTGGTTGTTGTTGGCATCTCGACCACCACAGAATTGGAGCCATACTGAACTTTGTTGGCCGTGGACGAGCCACTAGCTTTGCTTTTGTTGCTCACGTTGGTAACAATGCTGGTTTCGCTGCCATGTTTGGTGTGGACAACAATAAGCTGGCTTCCCCCCGTCGTGGCACTGTTCGACTGACTACACGATTTGGACTTGGAGAGCATTTTTTTCCGTTGGTGTCAGGCTTCTTTAAAAAAATACGACGTTGGACGTCAACCATGGAAATTTCAGCTTACTGTGGGTTACCCAGTAAAAGATAATTGGTTAAAATCACAGGAATCAGTTGAATTTGTTGGGAAGGGAGAATTAAAACGGGCTTGTCAACTTTCATGACTTGGGTTTTGGCAACTTTCTTTTTTTGGGTATGGAGAAGGGGGAGAGACCCAATTGTTGACAGATGAAAAGAGTCAACAGGTTAACTGCAACTATGGAGAAAATTTTTGTGTGTAAGTTAGTTTGTGGACGTAATCTAACAACTCCTAATAAAACAAACAAGGACAGAGCTACACAAAATCAACACACGATGACTACTATCGACAAATACACACTTTCTTGCAGTTGCTTAGCCCACCCAAAAACACCGCAACTGACATTTGCCTGGTCCAGTGTTGCCAGCTACGCAAGGTCAACGTTGATATTTTGGCGCGCGCTTTGAAACATACGTAATCGTTGCGGCGCAGCGGTTTAAATTAACACTTCAAACCTTCCGGTAATTCTACAAAATTAAAGCTTACGAAACTTACTGATAACAGGACTATAACTGTTTTCTTATTTAAGGAAAAGTGTTCACGTTGCGAGTAAATTTAAGATAGTAATTGTTGGCGTGTATTTCAAGATAACTTTTCGAAACTTGTTGTTTTTCAGCCAACGTCGTTTAATTTGGTCAGTACTGAACCAGAACAAATATAGTCACCGTAGCTTGTTTATGAATGAATTTATGAATTGTTTGTAAAGGTTAGAAAATCTTCATTCGTACGATAGAAGTGCCGGAGTTTAATACTGAGACACTTAAAACCGCATTACGATCACGAAAAAGTTTTATGTGTATTCCTTTTTTCCTATAGCTGCTGTTCACTTAAAAAACTGAAACTATGATATTTTAGTAGCGTTAGTAGGAAACAAATATCAATGATACAAAAAGTCAAGTCAGCTTAATATGTTCGAAAAACTTAGGGAATATAAAATACAACATTTAATAAAAGTTCTAATATTACTAGGACGCCGTTATCCATGACCACACACTGAATTGCAACAACGGAATTATAGGCATAAAGTTTGAAGTGACGTTCTCTGCAGCATACTCTTTCTAACAAGCTTCATTAAGCTTACTCCAACGAGGAGCACCGCAAATAGGATAACGAGACGAGCTTTTAAAGAGGCCTCAATTAAGGAAGCGTATACATTGTTAGCTTGACGTAGAGAAAAAAATCTACTCCGCACGTTAGCTTTCATGAACATTGCACTCGGAGAGCCGTCAACTACAAATTACACATTTCAGCACGCAAAATGCTCCAAGGCTGACATATCTGCATGATTATGTCTCGCGAGTTTTCATTAACTCTTCAGACTTTCTAAAACTTACTAGGCTGTTCCTGGAATTAACTAAATTAAGAGTTTCAGACAATCAAAGTCGACATATCACTACAAATGAGGTTGAACGAAAGAGACCAACTAGAAAAATCCGTGCTTTCAAAGGCATGTCACAAAACCTTCATAGAAGTAATCGATTTTCGTCTGTGTGCAAATCCCTTGAACTCGAGCCAGGACCAAGAGTAATAGAAATGCTAATTTTTTATACGAGATGAAATGCTTTGAATCCTTTTTGTTTTCAATCTCTAAACAGTTCACGTGGTTTGAACAAAATTAGTTCTGCGTTGCATCAGTTCTTTGGTCCTTATAAGCTACAAGACTTATTTTATTTTTACTATTTGCTGAGTTATACTAATTCAGTTGTGAGAAACTATTCTCGTATACTGTATTTGTTACAAGTGAAGTGATTGCATATTAAAGAACACATGCTATTCGTCACGGAATAGTAGACTATACTAATAGCATTACGAGAATTATTTCAAAGGCCGCAATATGCTTGTAGTCTCTTTCAGGCACGCACTGGTTAATGAAAATGAAACAAATAAATAATAAGAGAAAAAAAGAAAGGAAGGGATTTAGAAATAGAGCAAGTTTTATTTGAATCCTTAGCTCTTCGCACTTCACGTGGTGTGAAAAGGGGCTTAGCTTCGAAAGCGTGTTGCCTAGCATCGGCTAATAGTTGGAGCAAGGGGTATAAATGTTTGTGTAAACTTGTAACAAGGCTAACACTAACGTAAAACCGTGTACAAACCATGTACGACGTGTCTCCTGGTATTAAAGACTTTTCTTTGAAGCTTGGCAAAGACAGATCTTCATAGTATATTGTCCATATGTAAAAAAAAAATATTTTTATGTACATATTTGAATCTTCAAGGTTGTTTCTAGTCGTAAGGAAAACTCGCGTAATTGAATTTCTTTGAGGAAAGAAAGACAACTCGAACGAAAGAATGTTTTCTATTTTAGGTGACCGAGCTCATTTAATTACATGCGTTTTTTTTACTTTCGTTGCTAGTACCCAGTTCACCTTAGAGACGTATTGCAAGCAACTAAATGGCGCAAACGCATAATCTCATCGGCAGTGAAATACTTGTCACGTCATTCTCTTCGTGGCTGGCTATCGGGTTACGCCAGTACAGCATTGTTGAAGAATGCTTCCCAAACAAAGTCTCAAAGTTTCCCAGAAACGGTCAGGAGACAATATTGGTTTATCCATTGTGATAACATGTCCAAGGCGAGGGATAAAAATAGAAAAGATACAGTTGTCCTAAAAAAACATAATACCATATAAATGCAATAAAAGGAGACATAGTAGTTTCGACCCAGAACACTTCATACAAAATTGCAATTGGTGAACAAGGAAAATATAGATGTTACAAATTGACTTACTCGTAAAAAGCGCAAATTACAAACGTTAAACGTGCAGGAAAAACGAACAAAGTTGCATAAGAAAGTATAAAGCTATCGTTATAACTAAGTTAAAATCATTAGATATAGTAACTTTCATTAGATATAGTAACTTTCTTTCGCGGTGAATTCAATCGTTTTGGTTGTTGTATTTCTCGTAATTATACACATACCTTAGATAAAAAAATAGTTTCTAAGCAAAATGTGTGTTATAGAACAATACATTAAAGGCTTAGCCGCTGGCTCACTAAAGTAAAGTTTCGCGAGACATAAATCTCAAAACCAATGCTTAGCTACGAATTTGCATTGATGAGCATTCTGTCGTCAGATGTGATGTCGAAACAGTTCTAATAATGTTTGGGGTTACGTGTATCGTTTCGCACAGATATTTGCAAATATACCTTCTAATAACAAAAAATAATGAGTCTAACTAACATAATAGTTAAAAGGAATTGATATTATATGCATCATTACATTATGTAGGTACATACTAGTGAAGTACCTTAGATAAACATGTGTAGTAATTAAAATTCTACTGACTAGTTTCCTTATGGGAAAGAGACCCATGACCAATCCGTGTCAGTTAAGACAAACTGGTCCAAGGTTAAGATACTTTTTAATCGTTGTTCACTCTTATTATTTCTTATTATTCATTTTGTCCAAGCCTACAATGCCTAATCTGGGAGTCATGACGTTTCGCAATATTGTGAACGTAATTTCCGACTATAGCTTCTTGTGTACCCTGAGCGGAAAACTACAACCGTTGCTAGTCCAAATTGTCCCATGTTATCCTCTCGTTTACAAATAGATTTGCCTTTCCAATAAGAAAGAACATAATAAAATAATAAAATATACGCAGGATCCTGAAGCATATCCCGCGTAAAAAAAACATTCGCAAGTTCATAAACACTTCCGCGTTTGTAATTTTGATAAATGTTGTACGATGAGCATGTGCACAACAGAGAGATCACGTATGCGTCTGAGAGAAAACGTGTCCCCGGTAAAGGTTTTACGCGTCGTCCCTCGCCGTCGTTTCCCCTCCGTTCGAAGGAACTGCCCTTGCGTCAGCAACATTCAGCGTCCGCGGGAGCCACGAGGCCCAAAATCGATAACTTTCGGGGAGTCCATACAAGGGACTCTTCTTCCGCCACCTTCCTTACGTCCCAGTCCAGATTGAGCGTCGTCGTACATCACAACATCCATTGCATCTTGCCCTTACGATCGGTGGCTTTTCCGCGATTTTTTCCCTACAAACCGTTGCATCAAACGTTGCTGCTTGCCAGTTACCATTTCTCCCCTTTAGTCCGTGCTAATGAACTTGACTTCCTCGGAACTCACAAACTCCCCCACTCAGGCACAAATACTGGACTCTTGCTTTGACAAAACCCCGTTCCGCCGAGTGGCTGAGTGTTCACGTTTACTTGCAATGCGCCTGCTGTTGTAAAAAGGGGAATCGGATACAGATCAAGTTGTGTTCCAAAAGGGGGGTAAGTTGAAATCCTGCCAGGTTAGCTCGGTCTCCATGGTAAACTTGCTTCATGCATGCTCTTGTTCTGGCGCGCGAAAGTATCGATGTCTCCTTGCTTGCAAGCATTGATTAAGTCTCGCTCTTGTAAAGCCTCTAATCTAACTTGCACACATGCCTTGCACGACATTATACCAAGCAAACCTTTCTTCTTACAGCATTTGGAGAGAATATACATTTCAACTCATATCTTCTTTTAAAAAATAAATAAATAACAGTACAAACCCCTAGCGATTGTATCCCAAGTTATGTGGTTAAATCTAAAAATAACTAATGGTAAGAATATTATATATTTGTTTAGAAAGTACAGTTTATTCGCTTATGTTAAAAAAAAAACTTTGGTACATATGCCTTGCACGGCATTACCAACCAAATTTCTTCTTCCTGCATTTGGAGGGCAGATATTTCTACACAATACTTACTTGAAAAAATCCAACTGGTTATATCTCCACGTTACAAGTTTAAATTCGAGAACTATTGGTTTAGAAAAATGCTATCTACTCGTTCAAAAAAGCCAATTTATTCGCTAACGTTTTCAACAAAGAAAAGATGGTTTGAGTGTGAAGCTGTAAAGCACTTTTCTTTTCCCGCTTGCCGCGGCTGCGGTTCGGTCTTTCCGCCTCAACTGTCATAAACGTTTCACAATTTTCGAACCCATGCCAGCAGATTTAACAAAGCCTAGACTATTTGCGAAACCTGACATCGCGGTCGCTTTTCCCTTTCCTTCCAAAGCCAGTCAAGTGAATTAGGTTCACAGTTCTTTGGTTCCGGAGAAGAGAGAAGAAACGAAAGAAAATCTGTAATTCCTTCGTAAATCAAGGACCCACACACCCAATGAAAACGTCGCCTATTGATAGGAGCAGATTTCCCATATCTTTGCAAGCTTCTCGGGCTCATAAGCTGTCAAGCTTGCTTATTAATTAAGCAAGAGCACTGAAAGCAATGTTTCGCGCGTTGAAAGGACTACAGATGCAACAAGCGTCGTTTTTGCATGTCGCCCTTTCGTAAGAACGTGGCTGAAACACTTAAAGACTGTCGTAAAACTTACGGCACGCAGCAGGGTGAGGTCGCGTTACCTGATGGGCATGTGAATGTTAAATTTTCGGTGACGCAAATTTAGCGAACAAAAAGGCAAACTTATTCCCATAAGTCAGGCGATCTGTTCACACGCCAACGCGGCTCGCACACCACAAACCACATTCTGATGGACAAAAACAAAAACAAAAAAAAGCCTTCCATACGAGGATAAAACAATACTGGCCCGGATACATGTTGTTGTACGAGGACAGTAATACAGTCGCCTTCCCTCCTTCTCCAGTACCCATTCCATTCTGTACTGCATGTGATTCATAAGGGTTTTTGCGTGGGCCGTGCTGCTAAGCATATACGTGCATATGGAGCTGCATGCATACATGCGAAACGTTTCATCCTGTTACGGATTGGAAGGCTAAAGCTCACATGGGCGAATTACATGGTGTACGGTCCGGGTGATTTCAGAGAAACTGTTCTGTTTCATGATACATTTCTGTACAGTCAAGTTTTGGAGCGTTAATACCTCATGCATATCATTGATTTTTTCTTTTACTTGCTTAGTGAATTCATGACGCACGAGTCTAGTTTTAACTATGTTTCGGGGAAACATAAAAAATCGAGCCTCGACGTACACTAAGCGCCTTTACCCTTATCTCTTGGCAAAATTAGAATCCGACGTTTTGTTTTGGTATAATCGCCTGAATGGTTTTCTGCGTTTCCAAGAAAAAAACTCCAGAATTAATTATCAGATTGAAATTGTAATTAGTTTAAAATGGCTCTAATGCACGTAAAGGTTCATTTCTAACATGTTTTCTCACCAACAAATTGAAAGCGAGTCGCTTGTCCCAAAATGTTACTAAGTCATTTTTCTAAAAACACTTCAGCATATGCATTGGACATTAGATTGGGAACTTGACTGTCGAGAGTTTGTGATGATTGGGCAGTTTTCGCGAAATGCCTCGAGGCGGTTAATACGCGGTCCCCCTTATACGAGGTATTGGTGCATCGGAGCATTCATGTTATGCGAAATGCCAACAGTGAATTCTGTCTAACAAAACTGGCACCCTAAGGTATTCACTGTTGCACTTCCGTCCAAAGTTAAAACTGGTAAGTTTCGGCAGAAATGCAACGCTGAATCCGAACAAATGAGTTCACACGCTCACACTCCTTCCCTCTTGTGGTAACTTCTGTCTTAACTTATTAGAAATCTTTAAAACTTCATTGTTTGATATCTTACAAAAGTTAGCACAGGCGAGTTGAGGTAGAAATGTCAATCTTGAAATCTGACCAACCAGTCCCGCTACACTTACGTTTCCCATGCTGTGACAACTTCTATGACAATTCAAGTAATTTGTTGTAGCTCTTTCTTACAAATCCAATACGGGAAAGCTTCGTCATATGTAACATTTCTTAGGTCTGTAAGGTAAGTTCAGACACGAAAACTCTTTCTTCTGTGTGGGCAGTTTGTGTCATAACTTATTGATCACGTTCAGAAATGCACGACTTTTCTTTCTTCTTCCCTAATTTAGTGCAGATAAGCTTTTTGAAACCGAACGTTTTCAAGTTTGGGATTGTGCAACGTTTTCAAACTGATGTTGAACACCTTTAGAGATCTGTTGTCGTTCGAAGCTTACTTTGCAAGCTTTTGCATGCAGAAGCACGTAGCAATTGATTTTCGTTTTCCGATTGGAGATAAAAAAATTTTGACCTTACAAAGACAAAAAAAGAAAAGCGTGAAACCCAACTTTTAAAAGAAATGTCGTTCCAGGTTACCGAGTCTGCATCTGAATTAAAGACCATGACTTGAATTAAAAGGTGGAGGACGTCGGAAACGAAGCCTGGAGAGAAGGAAAGCGACCTTTTTTTCCTGGAGTGCATCTCTTCTTTCTCTGTAGTCCGGACGGGTTCCCTTTTGTCGGGTGTGATCTTCATAACCATGGACGACATTAGTCTTACGAACCGCGCTATCATAACAACCATTTTCGGCCCCCGTCGTCCCAAGACACCTTCTGTCATCGTCACCGATGAAACATCGACGGTAATGTCCTCCAAACTGATTTCTCTCTCTTTTGGCGTGTCTTCGACAGCTTGAGCCATAAATAATCCCTAACGGACGTTTCGCGAGGTCCTTTCTCGTTATATCATTAAAAGTGCAGTTATGGTAAACCATTTCTCATTTTTACTTTTTCCGCGGCAACAGATTGAGGTTTGCAAAGCGGCCACTTCAGGAACCAATTCCGCTGTCACCATTTCAAGCATTGTGGCGAGTGGCGCAACATCTCGCGTACAAAATGGAACGTCTTCTCAAATGGTTTTGTCGATTCCGGTATTTTCCGCGTCACACGAAGGCGTCCTTCCTGTTACTGAAGGTACAGTCCGATACAGTACATATTTTATACTGGATACTTTCATGACCGCTCCGGAAGGTTACCATCTAAAATAGCCATTTTCAATCAGCATCCTTATCGTTTTTTTTTCTCTTTTTCTGCTGAACTCTTTCTGCGCTTTATCTTCCATTGTCCCCCTAGACGGGCACCATTCCCGGACTTTTGAGAATATGTCTCTGTAATAGAGAATCGATAGAGAGCCATTTATGACTGGAATGACGTTCGGTCTTGTCTTCTTGTATGCATAACGTCAACTAGCTCTCGTTCAACTTATGTCCCTCTTCGCTTCCTCGGGATTTTCTCCCCTTTTTTCCCTCCCTATTTGCGTCCCCTCCCCGAAAACAGAAGAAGAAAAACAGAACCACGAAGAAGGGACAGGGGAATTCTAGGAAATCCGAGGATTAGGGTTAAAGGAGTCCACTACGCGTACATATTACAAAAGTTCTTCTTTTGAGATTTTCGTTACAGCTTTTTGCATCTTTTAGGTTGCATGGGTCAATAACAGCGGCTCATGCTCCGCGTAATGTCTTACAAGCTCCCCGCTTTTCCCCTTCTCTCTCGTCGTCTGCCTCTCCGCGTTCGTTTCGGAAGGTAATCCGTTTCGAGTGCCAGAAAGGGGGCTTCAACTCTCAACAATGCCTGTCAAGCCCACGTGCACTTGAACCACGAAATCGAAGGTTCTGCAACAGACGTAACGACCACAGAAAGAAGCAATTTTGCAGCAGCATAGGAAGCACTCGAACGCAATCGCCCAAACCTTCGAGAAATGAAAATTTTACACTCCAAATCCTCACAGGACACTCGACTATCGATTGAAAAGTACCCATACATAGAAACCGTGGAAAATTCTGACGTTTTCACAACCAGTTCTTTATTGGGTTTCATTCTTATCTTTACTCATTTTTGGCTTTGACACTATTCGAGCATAAAGTGGGTTTAGCGAATAAATCTCACGGTAGTTTGCAAAATCAAGAGCAGACACTTATCTTTCCACGATTGGGACGATTTTCACGACTGGAATGGCATTAATTTGTCTCAGTGCTACGCAAATAGGATGTTAAGGGTGTGATAATGGAATACTGCACACCACGTACTTGAATGAGATGAACCCAGTACTGCGAGTGTGTTAAATGAACTAGCAAATGACCCAGAGCTGGGTGAGCACGCGGAAGTCAGACAACCCTCGTTTCCCTAATAGTGCAATTAATAGAGTCTTAGTATAGTGTCGTTAGCGCGAAGTAGATGACTTCACCTTAACAAATGACCCAAGATGGCATAGCTGCACATTAACCTTCGCTTATAAAGGAGATCTGCTTTTGTTGTCACTAAGGAACTGTACTCCGCTGGGGTATAATTGGGTAAGTTCGAAGCGAGTGGTTAAAGGCTACTTATTATCGATTCGGTTTTATAATTTGTAGAGCTCTAGGGCCATGATCAAGTTACTCAAGTGTCTCAGAGAAGAAGCTGACACTTGATTTTCTCCCGAGATCGATAACACCTTGCCTTTCTTTCGAGAGTCTATCCGAACTGGAGACAAAGGGACATTGAGATGAAAATGCACCAAAGTGAGTTAATTGGAAAGAAAAACGCACAAAAGTACATCCGAAGTCCTTCGAGTCAACATCTAGCTAACCGTTCTTCCTAAGAAATACCAATTTCCTACCTTTTTATTCAATTACGTGCACCCTATCGAGGAAAAGATGCTTACAGTCTCAGAAGACCTTCTAAAAATCGTTTGAGGTTCCTTTTCGTCTCTTTGTCCGTTAGCATTTCAATTTGCTCAGTTTGAATAAATCTTGTTCCTCCCGACAGACCGCATTGCTTACACTTTACTGTTACATACCCCCAGCATATAAGAGAGGCGTTTTGCAAAAATGGGGCTTTGTAAAGGAAAAATTATGGGAGGAATTATAGAAACCAGAGAAATGTTGCATATTCTCTCTCGCCCGAGTTGCGTATGCCATAAAAAGATAAAAAGGGAAAATCTTTTGTTTTAAAAGAGAGAAATTAGGTACTGTGAACAACAACGCACGTCAGCGTAACAACAACGCGAAATTTTTCACGCCAGCTTTAAATTACAAGCCGTAATAATTCCCTCACGGGAAGGTAAATAGCCTATTTCCCAGGATGAAACGGCGTTAGTCCTAATCTACTTCTTCCCTGCATGGCGACGATCGTCTTACACAAAAGGTCCAGGACCTCCTCTACTTGACGTAATTGGCAAGGACGCGTACAATAATATCCTTCTTCCCTTATTAATTGGGGCTGCCGCTTCGACAATCGTATCTTGGCAATAATCAACTCTTCAACCCGTTGTCAAGACACCTAATTCAATACACGGACCTTCTTTGGGACTGTTTTCTCCTCTTTCCCTTTCCTTCCTTTCTCGACAATCTGACAATAGGATCCGGTGATGAGTTTGACAGCCACTACTCTTGCCAAATCTCAGAAGTTCTCTGCCTTCTTTTTCTGCAGATATTCCGTCAGCGCCAACGTTCAACAATCCGCTACCGGCCGGCCCAACCACTGCACCCAAAGAAATCAGCAATAAATGCAACGAACCACTGCTAAAAGTAAGGCATTTAGGTCCAAACAGCGCAACAGCCAAATGTCTTGATTTTAACGAGCACAAATACGTTGGTGTTACAGGTGTCATTGGGCGTGTTGGTTGCTTCTTGTGTCGCGGCCGCCTGGGTCGGTTCCACGCATTTACTCAAATCTACATACCGGCCTATCATCATCGTTTCGCCACGCGGTAGCACACTCTTCCTGGCTAATAACGCTTCCCTGCCTACCACAATACCAGAGGTGACTTTTTCAACGCTTGGGATTACCGCGGCTGTAATCATAAATGCAAGAGTTATGCAAATAATTGTAAAACATTGGCACCCCATTTAGCTTTTCCGTATTCTTTTGCCCCGCCGTTTCCTTTCCAACAGGTATATCATTACGAAGCTTCTTTTTTGAGCACATGGCTAGTAACGACATGGACCACACTGTTTCTACCGCTGTACACGTTATGTAAAATGGTTACGGGCCATATGTCTCCGCGGCTGGTGCCCACTGAGCTCCGCGATTCGGCCCTCGCTTTCCGCGAGAAAGGCTTTACCTTGGGTAAGCCCACACAATATACGATCTAACCATAAAGAAACTTGTCTGACTGCCGTTTTTAAACCCTATTTACTTTACCCATAAACCCACAGCCACTTTTCTTTCGCGCTGCAGCGTTTTCTGCATTTTATGGGTGGCTACCAACTACATGTACATCCACGCATTACGCATCCTGGACGCTACCGACGTCATGGCGCTTTTCGCTACCAACGTGTCTTTCGTCTACCTCTTGTCCTGGGTCATCCTCCACGACCAATTTGTTGGACTCCGGGTATAACGGTCTAACAAGATTTTCCTTTCACGGGCAAATTAGTTCTATTATGAATTGACTATCTTGTTGAAAGATCGTAGCAGTTATTCTGTGTAACACCGGCATTGCCCTATTAGCATACATGGATGGTATCACGCGGTCGCCAACGCTTGGCGGTGTCGTCCTCGCTGCAGCTGCTGCGGCCGGATCGGCCGTTTACAAAGTAAGCGACTCCCGAATGTATTAACCTCGTTGGGGAAGACGCAACAACAACCTGTCAAGCTTTGGTGGGGGATCTGTCACTGCTGTGACAGCTGTCCTTCAAACACACAGTTGATTATGCGAGCGAAATAAAAATTCAAATTGACCCCGGTTTTTTTCCTGCAGGTGCTCTTCAAGCGGATCTTTGGCGACACCACCTACGCCCAAGTTTCCCTCTTTTTTTCCTTGATCGGACTCCTCAACATCTTTCTGCTCTGGCCGGTTCTCCTCGTGCTCCATTTCAGTGGCATAGAGCCCATCAGATGGACACTTTTGCCTTGGACGACGCTAACCGGGGCAGGCGCACTATCTCTCGGTTAGTTCTCATGAAATGCATCCGTAAGGCTATTAGAAAAGAACTAGCAACTTGAAAACTGAAAATTAAACGTTAGCTATCCAAAATTAGTGTTCATTAGGTTCAGTGGACGCAAAGAGGCACTACAACAATTTTATTTCCATAGTGGCGAATTTGCTGGGGAATTTTGGACCTGCACTCACTTACGAAATTTTCATTCATCTGGGACTGGTCGTGTCCATACCCATCTCAGCAAGTACGTTGTCACGTAATCGACAGTATTCATAAAGAACAACTTGACCCCAAGCAAACACTCTCTATGCTGAACACAAGGAATTGAGTAACTACGAATACTCGTATCACAAGAGCTGCTTGGCGGTAGGGAAAATTCATTGTTAGCAACAATTAATGCTCCCCCGTCGCGGTTGCTGACTGGCTATACGAACTATTCGGAAAGAGAATCGCTTAGCGGGGACGCCGCTTACGCCAATGCCATGCCATGAGAGTGGGGAGTGTTTGCTTAGGTTGCCTTTTTTAGATGAATTTGGTCGAATATTTTGTTTTCTATTATATTATTTGTATCGCAATATGAACATTGTGTGTTCACTTTAAATTGTCTATTAAGTAGCGGCACACGTGAGTACTTCGTCTGTGAGTCATTTTGCGTTAAAACGGATTAGACTGTTAAATAGTTATATAAAACTAATCCATAATATTACCTTAATAATGTATACTGTAAACTTTGCTTGGTATTAAACACTACGGTCAGAAACCACTTACTACTAGGTATCTTTTACGTAGGCTAATATTATATGTTCATAAGTCAGCTTTCAACTTACTTTTATCACAATCGTTGGCTGTGGGGAAATTGGACTCATTGGACGACCTAGCAACATGCAATATACCAACTGATAACCGTTTTCTTCTACTTTTAACTGGTTAAGCGCTTGGCCACACTTCACGTTTTGAATTAAATCCCTACAGTTAAGCTTTACGTCTCGAATTGTAAACTCATGAATTGTATTAAACAGTATACTAACCTGGCTGGCAACCTCTGACACTATCGCTAATTGTTTTGTGTAGCCACTTATTTCACAAAACGTGTTAGACGCTATGATTCTGTGCTCGATTCGTAATGTAACGTCACATTCTACCGTCCAGCTGTATGACATTGTGAAATCACATTAGAACACGTTTCTTTGGAATTCTTACTGAAGAACTCTTACTGAATATAAAGTCGTATAGCTCCAAGAACGTACTCTGTTGCACATTTTCTAATTAAGGGGACTTGAGCACTTTGAAAGTTCATCTGCCTTTTTTCATTCTGAATGGTTCGCCCTCCTGAAATTACAGGCTTGGATTCGACATGGCATGATGTGACATTCGAGGGCATGAAACTGGCCGGGACCGTCCTCATCGTGTGTGGGTTCCTGTTGGTCTTATTCCCCGAAAACTGGCCCGACTATCTCACGCGACTCTTACGGTATACATAATTTGGGGACTGGGCCCTGTCATACCATTTTACAATTCTTTTTTCCCTTCCAAACTTTGAACCACTCTAAAGCTTAGGGGCTGTGTTCCTGAACTCAATCGCTTCTTACCTACAAACTTAGACATTTCAAACTTCAATATTTACGTTTTTCTTTCCTTTTTTTTCCTTCATGCACCAGCCTTCTTGTCAACGCCAGATTCAGAGTTTTTTCCGCTTTCCTTATTTTTATTGTCGCTTTTTACAACGGTAAGCAATTTCCAGTCGCAGGACCATCCCAATTGTTCCATTTCTAGCCAACCAAAACGCCCCAACGAGTAGCTCTTTCGTGATAAATGGTCCATTTCGTGTCACTGCTATAGACGACTAACTTCTCAATCACTTCTTGTCTGTCCCCAGCAATAGATCATTAGAAGCTGTATATTTTTACTTGGCTTGGGTTTATTCCCCCACCAGCCACTTTTCCTTGGGAAGACCAGCACTGAAAGAAAGAAACAAAAAAATCCGCATTTTTTGTGGCTCTTGTCCTCTAATGAAACTTCTCTTGTTCTATTTTTTTTTACATGCGCTAAACAGATGGGGTCGGCAATACCATTTCCATGCTCAAGGTGGCCAAGCACCAACTCCAGCGCCGGTGGATCAAAGGACAGGCTACATTAGCCGAAGTCATCTTCGGTCGCCATCCGGGCGAGTCAGGTGACAATTAGCGGCCAGCGACTCTTTGGATTCCGCTGTCTGACCGTGAATCGCAGAAATGGAAGCAAAGCTATCAATAAAATCTAACTATTTCTTACGTGCTTCCCATTTGAAATTAATGTGCCCCCCCCCCCTTCTCCCACCTTGTGAAAACGAAAACTCCTACCATGAACTTTTTCTTCGGTCACCAACGAATTATTTTTAAACTTGTCTCTTGTTAAGCAATAAGAAAAATCCGCTGGATAAAGTTAGCTTGATTCAAACCGTCCAGTAAGAAAAAGTTTTAGATTTGAATATATAAAAAGAAAAAAAAACATGTGCCAAAAATAAAAAAAACTAATGTTGAAAGGTACGGTATAAAATAGTTAATGTTATATGCCACACAAAGGAGTGTTGTCAAAGCGAACATGTTCGTGTTGAAGTTTGCGAGTGCAAGTTTGAAGAAAATGTTAGCCAACCAGTTCATTAAACTCAATGTTTTCAAAACTTTAACCCTGTATACTTTGTTGTTTTTTGCCACCAAGGAAATACAAAATACTACGGTTGTCTCCTTTCACAACCAAGGTTTTCATGTTTTCCTGCAGGCATAATTGGTATCTAACTAAAAGACTGCTGGCCCCATCCTTTTTGCTTTTCATGCTTGTGTTTTGGGTAACTGGAGGAAGTCACTCCTGGCCAGTTCACACGGGGATGTCCGTTTCGTACACAAGATCTCCTGCAGCTTGCCGAACTTTCCGGCGTGAACAATTTCTCCAACGGCAGCCACTCAAGGGACATTGGCCACGTAGTTAAACCCAATTTATTTCTATAGTCAAAAGGGGTTAGGGACGTTTTCAAAGTTTTCTGGGAGTGTTGGGGATCAACATGGGGTACACACACAAAACGTGTCCAATGAAACTTTCAAATGGCCCACAATTGGACAAAATGCTGGTTTCTGCATGGTAAGGTAGACCTAGGACGCCAGAAGAGAAAATAAAGAGATACAAATAAATGTAAGTGTAACGCTGCTCCGAGCTGTGGGATTGACAAACGACAGCAACGTGCTCCATTCTAGGGTAAAAGAAAAAGTTTCTTGGCGCAACAACGGAAGCACGGGGTCAGAAGTCACACGTACCGTTCTAAAGGAGACGTTACACATTAAACGTGTGCAACGTCCGGTGCAGCCTTAAGCCTTAACCGAAGGTTTGCTTCGCTTTTAGCGACCCTACAATCATTTTTTAATACGTCAGAATAATTTTTGTTTTGAAAAACGGGTGAAATTAAAACTGAAGTTCCCGATTTCGTGTCAAATGTATAGGGCTTACTCTTTATAAAATGCCATAATTGTTTCAACGTAGATACTGTAAGTTAAAAAATAAGACAAGTCGAGACGTTATGTAGCTTAAACTTTCATAATGTTAACCGAAACTCTCATTGTGTTTCGAATAAGGTGTTCAAGAAAAATTACAGTCGAACTCGCCCAACTTCCACTGAAGGAACGTAACAGAAATTTTCTCCTTTAATTAGTCCGTTAAGTCGATAATTACCTCCTTATCCATCAGCAAGAAGCTCTTTTCAATTTTCAGAAACCGCAACTACTATAACAAATTGAAAAATTGTTGACCACTCAACACATGTAAAACTACTTGACTATTTCAACTATGATTGTATGAACAAATATAAGTTTTTAACAACTGAATATTTCTATGAATAGTGTTATGATAACCAATTAACGGTTAAAAAAGTTTTACAACAAAGAAAATTTGCAAGTGTCACCTTATTGACATTGCTGCAGGAAAGGAACTAACCTCGAGCAATTTTCAAAGGGAACCTAGATCGAACACATGAGGCAAGTGTACTATCATGATCAAAACAACTACACTTATCAAACTACAAAGGGGGAAAATAATTGGGCCTCTTAAGGCTAAAAGATCGTTAAGGGGGAGAAATTCTAACTAGATCTTTGTGAATTGGAAAATATATCTTTAGATCACGGTAAGACAAAGAAAAATATGTAAAGGTTATTATAATTCTATCCTAGGCTTTTATCTGTTCATGGTTGCTTATTTTTCAACTTGCAATACTTCGCAAACTTTAAGCATTTAAGTTTCAAGATTTGAGACTTTACGTAGAACCGAGCTTTGTTTCTGGTGGAGAATATTATGAATTTCTAACTATGAATAACTTTCATTAGGAAGCGAACGTGGTTCTTAAGGAATACTGTGACGATCACTTATTAAGCAGTGTTCGAGCGATCTTCAAGCGGAACCAAATGTCCTGAAAAAAAACACGCGAATAGTGAATTTTTACACTGCGATGAACTTCTAGCACAAGTAAAGCGCACAGAAAACATCGCAACCATGAATAGCTAAAAAAATGGAACAACTTTAAATAAACGTCGAACGTTGGTCTTGGGAGGCTTTGCAACAATGGAAACTTTCATAGCAAAGCTGACTGCATGCTCAGCCTTGGGTTGCATTTTCTGTATCGGATGCCAAAACCCACAGTAAAACAAGAAAATGCCTCCGAAACCTACGAAACAGACACGTAAAGCGTTATGAAAAGATGATTTTTATGACAGTAACTTGGTAAGTCGTTCGCCACCCAAGAAGCGTAACCAAAAGAGGTACCAGCGTGAGCCAAGGGACTCTTTAACTCAGTCAGGACTCTCTCTTGTGTTCTTCCCTCGAATAACCCTTTTTCAGTCTGCAAATTTTCAGCACCCCACTGAGTCTTTTATCTCTTTGCTTCAGTGCTAACTCACCGAGTCCCGGGAAAAGCGTAAATTCGTGTGTGTGAAGCTGTAAAATGCCTAGTTGTCTTCGTCGTAAAAAAGGTGGCTTTATAAAGCAAGCTCAGGTTTTTATTAGCTACTTTATATTTTAACGCGATAAAAAGTGATCCAGTTTTCTATAGTTTCAAAAGAAAAATACAGATCCATCTTTCCTCCCTTCGTGTTACATTCACACCTTTGACCCCCAACGCGCCCCCCCCCCCACAAAAGTCACGTTGGGCAAGCAGGCATTAAACGACTCCCATTCTGGGGTCGTTAACAATCCGCACCTTGCCTGGCCCACTTCAGCACGAATACCCATGTCTCATCCTTACCTTATAAAATCCTGGCGTAAACATTAAAAAGTCGCAGTACATTACGATTAAAACTTGCTTCCGGCCTTGGACGAAGGTGTGGAACAGTTTACACGGATGGGACAAGGAGCTAACGCCAGTTTTGCAAAAGAAAATGGGAGCAGGTGCTAATGATCGCAAGATTATAGACTATACGCATCGAAGGGTGCTAAAACTTTTTCGTAGGGGAATCTACAGCACACACACATACATATACATCATTCATCGGTCCGTTAAACTCGGCACGCCAACACAAGCAGAGAAATAACTTTTTCTCTTTCATTTTCCCCAAAGCGAAAATTGTGTGCACAACTTGAGGGGCGTGTCGAACAACGAGGTAACTAATTACACTTAATTACGGAAAGTTCTCGTAGCACACGGGTTTGTCACCCTCTCCCAAACGAAGGAAAGCTATCTAATGCGTTCAGATTAGAAAACGAATACGATTTCCATAAAAGAAGCAAAGGAGATATATATAAAACTGTAGTCTCACTGTAACTCGAAAAAGTGAAAAAAAGGAACGCAAGGGGAAGTGAAATATTTTCAGCTGCTCAAGATATTCGTGCTTCCTAATTGGCTGCGCACGAATTTCCAGAAAACTACTTCGTGTTGGCGAATTTACACGTTTATGCCTTACGCGCCCCACAATCCTGCGTTACGACACGCTCTACTTTTTATTCATTGGAGCTTTATACACATTTGAAAACTTCTATTAAATACTGCCAGCCAGAACAAAATACACTTGGCATGACGCCTCACCCAAGCATTTTATTCTGAAAACTAGGAAAATAAAATATAAAAGTAAATGAATATCGTTAAAAGAGAAATTCGTGAATATGAAGTGACCAGTCAGGGCAAACGTCAAACGTCACTTAGAAAACTAAAAGCGTTAAGTTCGTGGTAAAGCAAGAGATTACACGGCAAAACATTCTGGGCGTATTGATAGCAAAAAAAGAAAAGAATACGACTAAAAAAGGCTGTACTAAATACAGCTCACGAAAAATCGTAAAAAGGCGCCATAAAGCACGCCATACAAGTTCGCTTTCACGATTTGTTTTGTTCTCAACTGCCTCATCATCATGATCATCACCTTGAAAAAGTCGACAAGCTGTTTATTGAAAACAAACTCTCGAGTTGAGACTTCCTGATGGCCTTTTGCCCAAGCGCTTTGTAGTAGTTGCCAACCTGGGGCGAGCAACATGGGTAGATCTTCGTGGTAAAGTGTATTGTGTCTCCGCCGCAACAATGACAATTAGTCGTTCCTATCCCGTGAGTGGCACAACTCCTTTTAGCGAATCTGTACCACTCCTCCTTGTCAGAAAACAATTATTTCTTCTTCGGAAACGGTCCCAAGTGAGGCAAAAGCAACGCACCACGTCCTCTTTATAAAAAATGCGTGGGATTTAAATTTGGGATTCTTATCACTATCCACAAACTTTTTTGCCCAGTCATGGCATATCCATACACCTACCTTCCCTTTTTATTTTATATTTTTTTTGGTGGGGGGCTCTCTTTGACTGTAATTTTCTTTGAGAAGGTCTTTTACCAGAAGGATAGGTGCTTGTTTCTTCCAAGTTTTTCCCTCCGCGGCCGGAGCCCACAAGAGAGACAGAGAAAGAGAGAGTGTGGGTTTTGTGAAGCTTTTACCTCTTGTCAAAAGTTCGGACAAGCTTTTTCGGGGCTGGCGAGGAGGTGAGGGGCGCATCAGGAAACCTCTCATGTCCATCTCGCTAGAAGTAACACCTTGTTGTCGGCTCCATCCTGGCGGAGGCGTCCTGCTCGCGTCTCCGTTCTGCATTTCGTGCGGATGATGAGCGTCTTGGAAAAAGCAACATCTCCTCCACGCCAAGGAGGGCGACTCCGCACGGCGCCAGAGAAATGCACCCTCCCACCCCCAAAGACCACTCGTACCCTTGCCGCCATCGGATCCCTCAGCGCCGCCTACTCTGCCCCAAACCCCCTTTTCCACAGGTACAGAAATCAGTGCCCCCCCTCCCTCCTCTTCTCCGCAAGAAATGTTTAACCCCATCATTGAAATGACACCCTCCCATCACCTTTTCACGAATCTTTCAAACTATCCCTCATCAGGAACATATACCTGGTTCCTTTTCCCTGACCAACACTACTTTTATACCGAGAGTGTACACTTCGCTTCCGCTCTGGCCTTTTTGGTGTTCGCTCCGTCTCGGTGCAGAAAAACAAGAGAAAAAATAGGTACAGTTTCGATTTGTTAATTCATTCTAATTTATGCACAGCGGCATCGCCTTTGCCAAGGGTGTACGTTTCCTTTTTTTTCCCTTCCTTCTTTTTTTTTCTATGGAGACTTTCCGATAGATACCACACCATGCACACTTGCTGGGTCCAGTGTTTCCCAATCAGTGCACACGGCTTGTTGGGGAAGTCATATAAGCGAATATAACAAACAGGGGTCCGAAGAAGCCAGAAGCTGTGATGCCTGCCTGCATCCATCGCGGCTGGTTATAACTCAATAGGTCATTAGCATGGAAAATAAGGGGAAGGCCACCCATCATACACAGAGCCATGCTCCCCCCCTCCAGGAAAGGGGGTAGAGGTGGTCTTGCTATCTATGCATATGTATTCAGAGTCATTGTTACAATTGTCTGTAAGATCTTTACACAGCAATATGTATAATCCTTGCCACATTAACATAGTTAGGTTAACTACTTTAAGCTTAAAGTAGCTTTACATAGCTTAAAAATAAAAAAATGTGCCAATTGAACACATTCAAAACGTGTGATGTTGAGTGATAAGGGCGTTTACACATGTATATTTACTTAATTAACTGACACAGGGCCGTACCTAGGATTTTGATTTTGAAAGTTTCGGGGGGGGGGGGGGGTTAGCATGCAATTTCTTTGGACATTTGGGCATTCTCCTATGTTCGCCATGATAAAAAAAAACATTTCCGGGGGGGGGGGGTCAAACCCTCAAACCCCCCTGGGTACGACCTTGAACTGACGGTAACTTATTTAGACCTCTGCAAGTACTTACGAGCTTTTCATTATTGCGCAAGAGGTGGCGGGTCTCCAACGTGGTTACAGTGACATCTAGTTTCCTCTTGTTCCCCAGTGCCTCTAGCTTTTTACGTAACTTAACGTTACGAACTCTAACTAAAATTCACCTAACTTAAACCAACTTAGTTTAACCTAACTTAACCTTGCGTTCCATTAGCCTTCCCATGATCTATATTTGCACATCTGCGATAGCTAGGCTAGACTGGATTATCTTAGGTTAGAGTTGGCTAGATTACGTTTAATTTCTTTTCGATTTGCTACGTCATTTAAGTTAGGTCAAGTTCGGCTAGAAAAGAATAAACCGCGTGGGACTGTAGCAGAAAAATGCCCGCTCTGTATTTTGATTGTTGAGGGTCTTTTAAGAACGTTGACAAGTAACCGTCACTGGGTAGGACATGATGCTTCATAATGTATCGGTAATAGAGAGGAGAGTTTTATTAATTGACACCTGTAGGACCTTGTCAACCGTCAGCTGAACCAGAGCTTGTCACTTGTCTCGTTCTGTAGCAGCATACAAGCCTATCTTGATGGCCCTTGGGAGAACCCAGCAATTTGTTAGCAGTTTGTTTGGGAGGCTACCGTAGCCCGCAACTGGCAAGGGGCGCAAAAGGAACCTTCCACAGTCGTTGACATACCCTATCTGATTTTGTCCGGCGGTTGAGCTTGTCCTCGAAGCTTCCAAGTACATAAATAAATCTTGAAAAAAGGGAAGAAAAAATACCATTACCACTATAGACGTTAGACAGCGATATGTGAGGGGAACTCCGGGAACTCGATTCTCGTGTAAATTATTGGACTTTAAAAAGCGGGCATAAAAATCATTACACATTTGGTCTTGATTTTACGGCTTTCTAGTCATATGGGACAAATGTTGCAGTTTGCTAATAAACACATAAAATTAAGCTGATACTGTTTTAACATTTTGAGTAGAGATAGAAGAAGAGAAAAAAAATAAAGGTATATGCGCTTTTGCAAGAACCAGGGCCGGCACGGTGGCGCCAGGGGAAGTGCCCGAAGTCTCGTACCTCTTTGCTGCATCTATCCGTCTGCGAAAATGTGCATGTGGCGGTGGCCCTTTGTTATCATCAAGGGGGGAAAAGGCAACCAAACCCACAACCATTCTCAGAGTCTTCTCTCTCTTCTTTCTTTTTTCTTTCTCTTGCCCCTTTTTGACTTAAAAGCTCGCTTAAACTGTTTGCACTGATTTCATTATTACAGATCCATAGTGATCTCCAAGGTAAATAGGAATTGACAACTAGAGTTCACACCAAAACGGATTGCTTGTAGCACTCGCATACGTATACCTTGTATGTTTTCAGTACGAGCAAGTGATTAAGTGAAAGTCACCAGACCTTCACCAGTAAAGGCTTCGAGACAAAACAAAGTTTTCTGGTGGAACTATTGTTTGTGGTCATCTTCCTTTTCCTGGGGTCCTTAGACTCCTCGGAATATATGGAGCTAAAAAGCGCTACGAGTGTATCCAGCGAGAAAGCAGAAGGTGGGGTTGCTTTTTGGGTAGGATGACAATAGATAGCTGTGCATGTGTGCAAGCCTGCCTGAAGCAGAGCAGGATGTGGGCTGGTTTGATGGCTCCCTGGCCATCATCTACTACAGCACACCTGGAGGGGATTTTACCTTCGTGAAGCACTTGCTGGTCTCTTGTCTACCTGCGAGACCTAGTAACCGCACCGGCTTTAACATACGCACAGAAAAAAAAGAAACTCTCACTAACTTTCTGCTTCTGTATGTTGTCGAGTGTGGAGATACAAGGCTTCTCTTGGGTTGCGTCACTATCCTCTAGTGGTGAAAAAAGTGGTTCGGTCCTGCAAACTCTGTGCGTACGGAGCTTTAACGCTACCAAAGTCACCGGAAAGTACGCGTTCCTTGATACTCGCGTACTATCGTAGTGATCGGATCTTGAAATCAACTCCTAGGAATAAAGGCTTAGGGTATCGAAGTATTAAAATCTTTGGGTAGCCAGTTTTAGTTTGTATGTTTTATCAGGGCAATACGTGTCCAGTTCCAGGCTTTGCATGGGGCTGATGCATTTAATAATATGCACCAGAGCACTATATACCACCCGGGTTGGATGACATGATCAGCATGGACGTTATCTAGCTTGTATATCAAACAGTCGGTAGCCCAGGTAGACGATAGCTACATATGCGTTCGCTGCGTAGGGGATATGTTCACGTAGCAACATGAGAATGCCGCGTAATAAAGAATAACATTCTCTGGCTTTTGGCTATAGACTTTTTTACTACACTATCCACAGGCTTGCCCTCAATTTTACTACATCATTAAATACTGTCCTCTGTGTCTGCGATAAATTACCAACCACCTTTTCTTAATTACTAACCTCTAAAGAGTTTATATGCCTGGAATCTTGATGGAAAGAACTGAAATGACGGGGAAAATACAACACACACTAGCAGCACCGAGCTGGTGTGAGATATACGGAATTGTTGACGTCGTTTTACCAGTTGAAAATAAATTAATGCTGTACTCGTAAAAAAATCGGCCAAACCAAAATGGTTCTATTCTAACTGTACCGCACTTCGCGTGAGCGGTGTACCACTATTATAGTATGCGTAGCCGCAACAGCACCCGCAGTGGGAGGATTCATTGTTGGCCGGTGCCGTCTTTTCAGAAGAAGGCTGTTTACTTGGGCCATTTGTAAGAATTTAGTAAAATCTTAAGATTACGTCGACTAAGGGTGGCTTTATATTTTAAAACTGCGAATTGAGTCACGTTTCGAAATGAAGTACTGTACTGCACAGTACTCATCGTACTAAAGAACCAAGCAAACTATCCTTTTTGCTAACGCCACGCCACTTGCGTGGGCAGTGTCCCACGCCATCATTTCGCCATTACGCTGTAACCCACATTAAGGCGATGGCAACTTGGCAAGGGTAACTTTCATTGTTGACCAGTATCGTAAAGTGAGCATAGGGCGATTCTGCCTGGTGCTTGGGTCATTTTGACCGAGTACTATACCGGAGTTGCTACCGTCAGAAAGAAGAAAGCTTCAAGAATAGCCTAATAAGCTAACGTGCCGAAAGTGAGGCGACTTGATGTGTTGGTTGTAACCAGATTGGGATGGAGGTACGTGTCAGGCGGAAGGTCCAAATAGCGTGTTTCTCCAACATATACTAAATACCTTTTAAGATGCAAAGATCTCCTTCTATACACGACGCTACCTTGCTGCGGTGTCCCCCAGGGGCCAACATGTCACTGCTGGACTGGGGACAACTCACCCGACTTTTGGACAGTTCGCAAAAACGAGGGGACAGCGAGGAACCACGTTACCGTCTTTGCGTTCCAGGAACACCTTTATTCCCCCGTCCATAACGTGACCTTGTTCGCTTCCTTCAATTCCCATGTGTGTGCGAGCCACCAGGACTTGTGGTTAGGTTGTCACTTGCACAATGCAGCGTTCCTCACTGAAAAATTTGGTGGTCCGCTTGCCATGACCAGTTCGTTTTGCTTTCTACCCTTGCATAAGTCTCGCAATAAACTTACCTTGACCTTAGACCTCTCAACATGAAACCTGCTGCTAACAAGCAGTAACGTCTAGGAAAACATGGGAGGGCGAAAACCAATGCAACGGTCGGGCAGCACGTCGTATTTCATTGTTTAATGGAGCAGCAGGGCCGCGCTGGGCTTATTGAGATTCAATTGCTCGTTTTCGAAAGGGAAACAGGTATTATCACCCAATAATAGCGGGAAACAAACGACTCTATTATGAGTGTGGTGAAACTCATTCCAGCTCAGCGGGGGGCAACCCAACATTAAAGTCTCAGCCAGAACACGATGTCTTCTATGTGGGACCATTGCAATGCAGTCATCCCTCTAGTTTGATACACGGCTGATACAACTAAGCAGCTAACCACAATTACATGGACATAATGAGACTATATAATACACGGAGTGAATCCCCTCTCTTATAACGATACTTCGTCCGTTGTACCAGAGACCACCCAGGGCAATTATTGTCCAACCAAACTGGGTTAAACACGTAATTGCTATTCATCCGCTCCAGAACTTTTAGAACCTGAACACACCGACCACATACATCCATGGAATGAAACAACAAACAGAAGGCGCCCTCTTATCCAGCGTCGCTTAAACCAGCCACTATTTTTGCACGACTTCTCTGTGATACGGCTTTGTATTGTCCGTTCTAGGAAAAACTGCAGAGCAGTACAATACAGGACAACAATGCGCAAAGAAAGCGTGATAATTACTCTAGAAAATTACGGATGTCTAAAGAAATAAAGAATTGTTTTAAGTATCTATACACAACACAAATGCGTTTTTTATCTACTTTTTTTCCACTTGCTATTCTTTAGTTTTTATTGGACTAACCGGGTTTTTGTTTATCCAACTTTGAGTCTGGATCCACAGAGGCTGGATGAACTACTGTTGATAGTTTTCTTACCTCTGGCGGGAAACAAACAGCCCTTCCTTGTTGGAATTAATGAGGTAGGACTTCGGTGAATTAGTGGTTAGATTATTAACCGATTGGTAATTGTGATAATGACTTGCGATATCCGGAATCATTCATAAAAGGGACTCTGACCTAAAATATTGAAGATAGTGATTTTCAAGACCTGCATAACCCTCATTCAGTTTTACAGGAGAAAATCTAATGCTCGTTGCGTAATCTATTTAATACTAAATAATCTAAGACTTACTTGGAAAGTTCGGAAAGTAACTCAACGTTTCCTTTTCGGAGTCTAATTTCACACTTCATAAAAGTTGATTTTTTCTTTAGTATCTATTGTTAATGTTGATGTTTCTACTACTCCCAAACTGTGTCCGATTTTCGTTTTCATTTCCGATACTTTTTTACACGTTGATCGTAGGATCTGTCCTCAGTGCACTAACGTAGCGAAATTTTATCCGGATAAGTTTATCGTTAAGCAAAATCTGCTGGAAGGAGGAGCCTAGACGCTTAGCAGAGGTGAAACGAAAACCTGTCTGTCGCCCCCTTTTCCACTTAACGCCTCCTGTAAGCGTTAAATCACCGAAAGTTCCCGAGATTCTGGTTCCCTTAATTACTGCTTAAATTAAGTTAACCATAGCTAGACACAGTCCGATAATGCACATAATAGCGAAAAGATTAAAATAATAGTGAAAAGTGAAGGAGCTTCTCTTTCTGAGGTGTTGACGTTGGGAGCGCTCCACGACTTGAACAACGCGCCTTCGTCGCCGACGAGAGGATCGTTTTTCAACCCAGATTTGCAGCGTTAGGAAAGGTTAATATTCCGAGACCCGCAAGTCAAATTACGCTGGTGTCCCGCTGCGTCGTTCACAGCTTCCTCCGCCCCCGGTTCCGTCAACTCCCGCACGGCTGGAGAGGTGGCGGAATCGATAAACGGGCGGGCCTACACTGATCGTAACCAGCTTCATCCGCGTAACTCCATAGGAGCAGAGTCGCAGTTACCTGGCGCAGTGCTCGACCAATGGGGAATTCTCGCCGCACCGTTGCCTACGTCGCTTCGCTACTACCACCATCGCCTTTCCGAACTTGCCCCGTACGAACCTGGCCCGGCACGGATCCTCCCCCTTCCCCCCCACCCACTTTCCCATTCTTTTTTTCCCCAACCCAAGCCACCCATTAAAAGAGGCGGAGGAGGTTTATCCACAGGGCCCCCGGTGCATTATAGCCAAGCACATCACCTTTCCAGTCCCTTGGTCAGTCATTCGGGGAGATTCGTACCTAGCGGTTGTGTAAGGGACAGACACGTACATTTCAAGTTCCAAGTTAAAGTGCACTGAACGTCGACCACAGCCCCCTTAGCACACCATTGGATCAAGAAAAACAGCCCCGCAAATCGGTCAATTGTTTGGCCAGCAAAAGGGCAAAAGAATAACATGTGTGATCCAACCTCCTTTATGGAAAAATTTGCCACTTGCTACATGAGTGTCCTATCCTAAAGTGCAGATACGTACTACAGCATTCCCAAAACAAAGGATTACCGTGGTACAGTACATCCTCCATCGCAATTACCATTAGCACCCCTTTTCCTTGAAGTGACCACCTTGGTGATTCCGTACATACCAAGTGCGAGTGCTGGGGCATTTTTTCGAGTGAGAAGAGCAAAAAGTTCACAAGTTCGCTTCACGTAACAATTCACTTGTCGTTAGTCAAGATTCAGGAAAAAAAAAGTGTTGCGCAATTCCGTCAGGAGAAAATTTCTGTTGGCAACCATTGCAAGCTATTAACTGACTCGCCAGATATTTGGAAAAGTTTTCTGAAACTTTCAACACGTTGAACTTCGGGGATTTCGGCGGGGGTTCCGGAGGCCCACCAACACCCTCGGCGACGCCGATACCCTTGGCGATCGTCAGCATGTCTTCAGCAAATACCAGTTCCTCGTCGGGTAGTGGCACTACGGGTAGCAATAGCAGCAACAATAACAATAATAACAATGGGGTACACCACAGTGCCTCGCCGAATGACTGTTTAGAAGCGGCGGAAGTCGCCGCGGCCGCCGCGGCTGCTGCGCAAGCAGCAGCCAAATCGGCAGCCTTCCTCGAACTCCAACACCAAGCAGCCAATCTGCATCACCAATCCGCCGCGTACATGTCCCACCATACCAGCATGGCAGGCGGCTATCCGATCCGGAGTCCGTACCATCAACCCATGTCCCACGCGCAACACGCGGACGCGGCAGCCGCCGCAGCCTTCGCCGGCGCGGCTGCTGCGGCGGGAACGCGCGGCACGCTAGGAGGCTACCCCTTCTCGCATATGAACCCCCAAAATTCTTACGGCGGATACCACCATCTCAGCCCCTACCCGGCACAGTGCGCCTCGCCGCCTCGCGACGATTTTGATGGTAAATAAACAACAGAAAAAAGGAGTCTTTAATTTTCATGGGTGGTTTTCTGAGTTTCATTGTTGCAATGACTTGAACTGTGTAAGAGCCTGTTGCGCCAAAATAGTTTTATCGGTAAAGAATTCTAAAAATGCGTGAAACTTTTCATTGTTGCCATTGGAAATGGAACGGTGTCGATTTTTGGGGGACAAGAACCTGTTGCGCCAAAGTGTTGCGTTCCGAGTATTCATACCTTGTTTATCACTACTGTAGATAAAGACGGCCTCGAATCGGCTTTACGGGTCAACGGCAAGGGCAAGAAAATGCGCAAACCGCGTACGATTTATTCCAGCCTCCAATTGCAGCAGCTCAACCGACGGTTCCAAAGAACGCAATATTTGGCGCTGCCCGAACGAGCCGAATTAGCTGCATCGCTCGGACTTACCCAAACTCAGGTGAGCCTTTGGTTATCAACTAATACAAGTCGGTAGTGTAATACTCTACCCGCGCAGAACCTACAATAAAGTTATCTTAAGGGTGCAAGATTTGAGTCACGCTCTGGAAAAGATCAAAGGTGTCCCAAGAAAGTGTTTAGTGATCTTGACTCGTTTCAATATTAGCTCAAGCCTAGGAGCAGATTTCCACCTGGAAGGGTGTCTCCTTTTGGCTTCGAACCCCTCGGTAAAGGCAGTCCCTTCTTGTAAATGGCACGAGTCCCTTTTAGCTCCCTGTTGAAGGAAGCAAAACCCATAGAGCACCAAAGTTCATACGTACCGCCTGCTCAGCATCCCAACTTAATGGGATTCTGATGGTCGAAGACAGGTTTACGACAATGCTTTGCTTTCAGCCTCCTCTCGGTTCTGAAGTTCATTCATAACTTCCAAAAATCCATTACTGTTAACTAAATTCACTTCAAATCTTTTCTCATGCGTTCGTGCCTCAGTTGTCGTATCAAAAATTCGTCAGTGGGTGGTTTCAAATTACTCTTCCAACGATCTGACAATTCCCCGAACTTTCGAATTCAAGGTACCTGAGGATGTCGAAAACTGTGAAGCATACACTCCCAAACAAATGGCTCATTAATTTCTCTTCTTAGAAATTCCTCGTGTTTTACGTTCCTGCAACGATGAAATAACTGTACTGTTTCATCGCTTTAAAACGCAAATTGACCACCAATCCAAAGCAGTATCCCCGTTTAAGGCTGCACTACTTCCACTGTGCTTACTTTAATAAACGGAAACTAATTAACCAGCGAAATAAAGACAGAGAAGAAAGGAAATATAGACGAGTTTGAACACCAGAATTAAGAACAAGAATAGGACAACTACTCGTAAAATGGGTTAAAAAGTGTAAAGATTTTCCAGTTCGCGTATCACTGAATTGAAAAGCAAACGCCAATTCATAGAATGTAGTGCTCCTATTGTGGTAAAGTCAACTTTTCCCTCGTAACAGGTGACGACGGACCGCCGGTTAGCAACATCCGTTCTTTTTCAGTTTTAACAATACCTTTGCGTGTAGTACATTCAGTATGCGCCAAAGAGCCTCCAGCACTCCCCCGAGTCCTGTTGGATATATACTGCGGGAAGAGTGAGAGACAAGGCACGCATGGACGAAGCATATATACTACAAGGGTTTTCCCCCTTGCTCCGAACTCCTGTGCTTTTGTAAGCTGCTATCCCCACAAGCTTTGGGGGCCCTTTTTCTGTCTCTCTCTTTCTCTGTGCTCCTTCTGCTGTGTCTACCTGGCGAAGTTTTCAGGACCCACGGCACACACACACACACAAGCCAGGGCAATATAGTTTCGGCTGTGCAGTACATTTCTTGGTCAGAAAACAGAATGATGGATGGATCCTGGGCGTGGATCGCGTTCGGGCGCTGCTTATGCGTCCCTCAGCTATGTGTTGCCGCAATGTATACATCCTCCGTCAGGGAAAACTTGGTACAGAACCCCGAACCTGACCGCAGGGCAAGAGCATTTCTTTTCTTTCAAAATTTCATAAGGACTACTTAAAACTCCTTTCACACGATTCACTTAACGGGGAATCTCCAGCTCAGAAAATAGTTGACACTGGCTGCTTTTTGTTCTGCTTTCTGTTTCTCCTTCTTTGTACAAATTAATGGTACAATTCCCTTCCAACACAACAAGTGGTGGCTTTTTGCTGTCCGGATAATTTTTTTCTTTAAAAAAAAGAACGCTTGATGACAGTTTTGACAGTGATTAAGGATTCTTGGACGGTTGTAAAAGCAAAGTGTTCCATCGCTGTATTTTTCGGGGACAAGAGACATGTTCTTCAGATGGAAGTGTTTAATTGTGCCGCCTATTGGCTGCAGATACTTGCGTCACACACATTGCAGGTCGTCTTAGCCGGTTTGGGAAGTCGTGAACGAAAGTGTGCGTTTTTTTGTAAATCAATTATCACTGCGGTCGTAAAGAGTTTTCAGCTGACGGTGGTCGCAGGAAACAGTGATCTTTTTTGCTTCAACAGTAGCACAAGTAAAACCCCCAAAGAACAAGAAAAAAAAGAAGGCCTCACCATTGTTCTCGAGTTGCGAATTCGCTGGTTCTGCTCGCATGGATGTGGTTGCCTTGGATTTAAGGCAACATTTCATTGTCGCTTTATGTGTCTTAACGCCGAAGGCCGCCAACGTCAAGGCACCTGAACAGGGAAAATGAAAATAAAACCTCGAAAATAGCTCTCAAGACTCACATGCAACAGAAAATACATGTGGCAAGCCCATAATTCAGAAAAATATTCCGTGACAAATACCTGCCTCTTTAAAAGAATCCAAATGCATTATGTATGGTATCAATATTACCATTAACTAAATTAGTCCAATACTATTTACAATTTAGTCAACATATTGTCTATCGTTTACATTGTGATCCTAAAGACTTTTTCAAAGGATAAATTTCGTGCTTTTTTACTACGACATTTCGCAGTATTTTTCTTGGGAAATATCTCACAGAACATTGTAGACGTAGTTTCCCAATATTATTCATATGTTTGGCCAGTATTGTTTACAAATTTCTAGTCTTATTGATACCATCTTGTGCTTAGTTTCCTAATAATATTTTTCCTGTATTTAACCTATATTATTAGGTACCTGTTTTCTCTAACATTCTTCAAATAGTTTCCCCCAAACTTCTTATGCACATACTTTTACAACGCCATTGTTGGTATGTTTTCGCACGAAAATCCGACGCTTCAAGTAACGTCAAGTATTTCTTTGTGTTGGACAGGTGAAAATCTGGTTTCAGAACCGGCGAAGTAAATACAAGAAGATGATGAAGGCCGCCCAGCAGCAAGTGGGTGGCAGTGGTGGTAACGGCAACAGCAACCTTTCGCATCCCAATCCCGCCACCACCCCCCAACTGTCACCTTCGGACTCGGAATCGCCCAGTCCCGACGGTAGCGCGCATTCGGGCAGCGGCTACTTGCAAGGCCTGACTTCGCAAACGCCGCTCCACCTCAGCCACGGTGGCGGTGGCGGCCACAATAACAACAACCCGCACCACAACCCTTCAGGTGCGCTAGGTGGCCACCACCCCAACCACCCCAGCCATCCGCACCATCCCCAACACCCGCAGCATCAACATCCTAACCATTTAGGCCTCGCCAACGCTACTTCCGCCGGTACCCCTGTCAGTGATCTCTCCCCGCCACCTCCCATGTCCGGTAGTCCGCCGCTCAGCTCCAGCGCTTGGGACATCAAACCCATTCCCGTCAGCGACCCTTCGTTACAAATGGGAGCCTCCGCCGCAGCTGCGGCTGCCGCCGCGGCAGCGGCGGCAGCAGGCTATCTGCCAGCCCATCATCAGTATTCCTGGTACCAAACCGCCGCCGCTTCCATGAACCAAGGCCTGCTCACGTAAAAGAAGAAGATATACCACCTTGTTGCAGAGTTATGCTCCCCCCATTGAAACTAAATGATATTAAGGAGCGACAACAACGTGTTGGCTCCAGTATCTGGTGTGTGATCCTTAGGAAGAACCCTAAGCAAACGTTTGCGAAAGCACAAAGCACACAAGACGGTGGTTCCTCCTCATCTGTACGCGCCCTCAAAAGCCCAGACGCTTGGTGTTCGTAGAAAACGGATACCGGGGAAGTTGAAATCTGTGTGTGTATTCTATTGTTATTTTTTTGCCGGTTTGGTTCGTGCGAGTGCCGTGGAGTTCTCCGTGTGCGACACGCGGATTTATTTATCAACACCCCCCCAAAAAAACATCAGCAAAGCGAATTGGCTAAACCTCCCCCCTTTTTACCCTAATCACTTCTTTGTTCTACTTGAAAAAGGATTTCCTCTCCCTTTCCCTCCCCATGTGTGTGTGTGTGTCTTGAGTGTGTGGTGTGTCAAGCTTTCGTAATGTCCAAGTGATCGAACCATCATTCCAAGCTCATTGCTACGTTCGATGTGATATTTCCCGCGTTATAAACGACACCAACCACCAAATTGGGTCTCATTACTTCCTTCACCCCATTCTCTCCCCCCTCAACCCCCCTTCTTTTGTTGGTTTTCAACTTGAAAATTGTGCAAGGTGCAATATAAGAACGCAACGCCATCATATTGATGGTTCTGTCACTCTCCCTTACGTCGCCCATTTCTTCAAACCTTCGCAAAATCTGCAGTCTTTTGTACATAAAGAGATATCTTCGCTGTTTCGGCAAAAATCCGCTTCTCCCTGACTCCCTTTTTGACACAATTTTCGTTTCTGTTCATTTTAATTTAAAAATACGCGACGGATGACACCCCCAAGTCGGACAAACCAAGGCCATTTTTTGGAAAAACTCGCAAGCAAAACCAAATTCGTTTTGCAAGAAAAGAAAAAAAAAGTCCCCAAAAGAAACACTGATGGACCCAACAGTATTAAACCTGATTTGTCAAATCTTTTTTGTTGCCATGCAAGTTTTTTTGGTGCTTTTGTATTCATTAACTCTTGATCCTTGCAGCAGCGCGCCAAAACCAAAAACGTTGATTCGCTAAAGTATTCTTTGTAATAATAACTGCAAAACTCCACACGTGCGTTTTACTGTCGGATATACATTATGATACAAGTTTTAAGGGCCAATTTATACAAACACTGTGACGTTAAAAAGAAAAAAGAAAGAAAGAATCTAGTACGGGGTTTGCATCAATAGTTGCTATTTTTCGCGTATTATGTCAATGTTTTTGTCCGGGATTTGACATCCTTTTTTTGTCTTCAAAGAGTAAAAAAAAGGTTATATTTCTCCCCAAGAAGAAGAAAAAAACTTTCTCAGAGTGCTGTGTATTATAAAATAAACCAAAAATGTGACCAGAAACCTTCTTGTGTTGTTACTTTAGGAAACTCGTAGTTGTGCTTAGTTTCCCTCAACGCGGCCCGTAACGCAATTTTGAGTCTTATTGGCTACTTGGCATTCATGATCAGATATTTATCCCGACACAGCGTTGATAGACGGCCTCCCTTGACGGTAAGAAGCTTCATTCATCCATCAAAATCTTCCAAGGTCTTGTTATCGGGAACTCGGGAACTCCAGTGCGTCACACATGCCTTCCTGCCATGTTTTTAGAGGCTGTCAACGTTTTGTTTTATGGCTTTTTGCCTTTATTGTTTCCGGTTCTCGCAAGTGCAGGGCAGAAAGAAAAAAAAACTCGCACAAATGCGAATATTAGCCCCCGAATTCTAAAGCTACTTACTTGAAGGTGTGCAGAGATTTTGTATTTAGTGAAAGGGTCGTAGCCAAGTCGTTAACTCCTTTTATGAAATTCGGAGGGAATTTATTGAAATTTCTACCGAATAGCAGCTGCGGTACCGTCGCATGGAGGCTTTAACAGTAGTACAGTATTACCAGTACCGCCCTTACCCTTTGGTAACCCGAACATGTCTGAAGAAGGTGTAGGACGCTCCTAAGAAGGGTTGCGCACAATACACTCCATTTTTTTATCCTTTTCTGTATTCGTAGTCGCAATGCTATGTCAGTTTTTTTAACACAAGAGAAAGGCATAACACTACTGGTCAATTGTCTACCTCGGAGAAACGCAGCTGCCGGGGGCCTTGCATTCACATGAGTCCGCTTTTTTATCAATCTTACCTTAGCCGTATGTGCCATGTATGTGGATGGCAAGTCAGTCTGCATAACTTAACTTCACAGCTGCTGCGTGTCATCTCCCTTGTAAAGAACTCTATCAACGCCCTCGCACATGTCCGGTAGAATCGTCCCTATCACTTCTTTTTTTTTACGACGACGGAACCTATTATATGTCCGGGGGAACGTGTCCCCATATTTTTATTACATGCGCAGGACAACAATGCTTTGCAACGGGGGTGGAAGGTAACTTGAGACTTCGGAAGCAGGAACACTCAGAAAAAGTCCTTGGGGTTAAAATAGATGTACAAAAAATGAGGAAGCTCTCCTACATTATTGACCTTACATAATCAGCTTGACAATAATGCATCGGTACTGTACAGGGAACGCATTGTCAAAGTTTTGTGTCCGGCACGGGCCCCGGGTCTCCTCTAATCGATGCCAATGAACGCTTTTGAAGGTGCAAATAGGGGGTGAGTAGGAAAAAAGAAAGAAGAATAGGAAGATATAACGGGTTTATCGGTTAAACAGACGAGAGAAGACACATTTAAACAGGCGTACGCAGCTGGAGTTCCCGCCTCAATCATGCCAACAACGCAGCGGGACACTGTCAGCTCACCCGACATGACTCCCATCCACATACTTCAGACACATAACCTCTTGTCATGCAATAAATACGGTATTGTACGGTTACACTGGCCCAAAACTTAGAAGGCCAATAATCAGGAGATTGCTAGGCGTATTCGTGACTTGACTGCACCAATTAGGACAATTATGAGCTTCAGGAGCCTGGCCGTATTATTGGAAAGAACCCTCGATGTTTGGAAATGGAAGCCTGTGGAGATGTGCGTCAACTTCACACTTGATCTAATCACGAACATCCACGAGCTAATGAATTAAATGGAAATATAATATGTGGCTGACAGCGCCATTCATATTTGTGAGATAAAAGAATGCGTATACGAAGGAACGACTTAACTCAACAATTGACATGTAACTAATTATTAATGGAATATGACGAAGTGGGTTTACCTCGCATATTGCTCACCGGAATAATGCCAAAGGCAGTAATATGAGAATTCGTCTTTAGTCTTTTACCCAGCAGCACCGAAAATCGTTTCATGGCGTTTTAGTTTTGGTTGGTTGGATCTAATCAAAGTCCAGTATCGATTTGTATTCTGTTATGTTGGAATTAAATGAACAACACGAATCACTGTTTAGCACGAGAGCATTAGTTCACACTAGGGTCAACTAGGCTAAACGAGTGACAACGAATTCTTTAGTACCCCAGATATAGAGGAATTCATTTGTACAGCGCTTCATTTTCAACAAGGTATATTACTTAAATACTTTCTTTTGTATTCACCAACGTGTAAGAAATGAAGTGTTTTTGAGATTGGCTCAGGGTTGTTGGACAGACAGAACTGTCCATATTAGATGGGCAGTAATAGCGCTTCTTGAGAGGAAACAGGCTATTCAGGCCGTTTTGGTATAGCAGCCTACCGTTTCGTCTGGGCGACACCGGCAAATTTCTGCAGTATTCAGCTAAGACTCGAAGCTCTATGACATATAACAAGTATACCAACTGCAAATGCAAGTTGTGGTGGAAAAGTAGCTATGATAGGTATTTGCAACGGCCAGGAAGGCCGTTCTACTGTAGACATTCGACATTTTACATTTTGTAGACATAAATAACTCAAAATGCTATACGCTGGTTTCTTTTCATGAATGAGGAGTACACAACAAAACCTATTTAATATCTGAACATTTAAGTTTGTTGGTGATATTTTTACTGCAAAATTTGTTGAATTAGCGACAAGTGTAACCAAGCCTAGGTTGCGAACACAATAAAGGTAATTGTGAACATTTTCATTCCTATTAATTCATCTGCTGTCAACTACACGCAGTTCACGGTAACTAACACAAATTTAGTCTTACAACCACTAGCATAGTTTAGAGAACAGTATTCTCAATAACCGAACTGAATGATTTCAGAAGCTTACTCAATGTATCCATATATTAGTCTGCTGGGGAATGCAATTATGCAAAGGGTGATACCAACCTGTTAGTTGCGATACCAAACACCCCTCACCAGCCACTAGCGCAGTAATACGCCTACGAAGCCACGGTGTAACCTTTTCATCGTTTTTCCCTTTATTTTTCTTTTATCAGTGTAAGTATTAGGTAGTTGCTGTTTGACGAGGCTATTACAATTCCCATATTTTGTTAATGTCGCACAAATTTGCTAGCCAGAGAAACTTGCTAACTCCAAGTCTTCCTACTGGTCAGAAAGACAGGTTTCTCTTACATCATCCTCCTTGGAAACCTTACATGCGAATTTTCGTATCTTGTGACCAACGGAGCACTTCTAACGAATCTTCGGAGTCACGCCACCAATGCGCAGGAAAACAACACGCGAAAATTCCTCATTTGTTCAAACCGCAACATGCAAAGTGAAGTCCCATGTTCATATTTTGTGTGTTTTAATCTACAGAAACATATAACACACTCCATTTTTCGTGGAAGAGCCCTGAAGGGAGCTGATGCGTAGTTTGGGATGCAGAGCCGCAGCTCTCCACTAATCTCTGCCGTTTTGCTTACCTTCCGAACTTGACTCATTTATTGTAGTTTGTTTGAAAGCCCGTAACCCATCTCATTATAAGCCTATGGGAAAATGGCGCAGCTGAAAACCGTTTCTCAAAAGAAACCGAAGAAGAGCATACTCGGAGGAAAAACTTGTATTATAGTTTGCCTCGTGGTCAAAATGTGCATGTCAGGGAAAAAGACACACACAACCCGCCCCTTGCTCTGTTGCACCAACATGCATGCGCAACATACCGTACACAACAGCAGCAGCAGCATCCTTCTAACATGGAAACCCCAAAGCTCGATTAAACATTTTTTGTTCGCCCTGGACAGCCAAACGCAGATTACTCTCTCAGCGACAGCCACCAACAAACAAATTCCCCAAAAATATAACTTCTTTAGTAGCAGTCAGCCTTTTGTCTGCACCGGAGCTGGCCAAGGAGTTTTAACAAGACAACTTTGCGAAAAGACTTCCATGACTTTTCCTTTTTTTTTATTTCCTAAATGAAAAAATGAAAGATAGCATTGCCCCTTAAAAAGAAACAACGCCTTTTCGAAACACCGGAGTAAAAAAAAAAGACAACGGAACGAAACACAACACACACAATCGGGCCAAAAGTCTAGTACGCTGGCGCCGTAACGGCTCCGCAGCCTCAAGGAGCGTCCCGCCTCTTACGCCCCGCCTACTCTCCACGTTTTTCAGGGCCCCCTTGGAAAGTCATGGCACGACTTTGCATGCGCAAAGGTGGGGGTTTTGAGGGGGGTAGGAGGTGTTGGTGGTCATCTTGGAGATACTGCCATGCCAGGAGAAGACGAAAGAAGAAGGCAGCCCCTTCAAAGGGTCACCGTAATTACTACTTTCTGGGCTCTTATGTATACGTTGCAGGGGTCTTCGCTCTGGCCCTGCGTTTATATTTATGTTTTGCACATGCGTTAAGCGACCAAGCAAACACAACCATAAATCCAACGCAATCTGATAAAGTCGAGATGCTCAATGAAACACTAATTTTCGTCTCACACTACTTAAGAGCTTGGGACTTTTTATATTAAAAAATAAAATACGAAAAAAGTCTTCTACGTCCGCCTAACTTTTCCTTTCCCGGCTGGTGGGAGCCCAAAAAAGAAAACAAAAAATGTTAGTGTAGGAAACTAGCCTAAAACGGTAACAGGCCGACTTTAGCTCGTTTGCATGCAAACAACGTATCGCTATAACAGGTCGCTGGGAAAACTTCTCGACACGATAGCCCTAATCGGCTGCTCACACGCCTCGCTTATAATACAATTTTTCTAAACTTCCATTTTTCGTCCTATGTGCTGAAGAAACACCTTACCTATACAACAATCGGACACAGAGCAGTACACCGCGAGGGGAGAATAATGGGCCCACCTGAATATGGCAGAAACAAGGCGAAAAAGCCGCTGAGCTCTGGTACTGATCTTCACCCAGATGACTTTTGTAAGGTAAGAAAGGTCATCACTGGCGTCCTGTTATTTGCAACCTTTATTATGAACTTGGTAGTGTAGGCCTACTCCCACCTGCCAATGCATGGATCTGAAGACTTCTCGCCCCCCCCCCCCCTTCAGCCACCTCCCCCACCTGTGAAGAAAAAGACCAAATAGAGGCGAATAGTACATCCAACAAATGGAGCTGACAGGATCCCGAAAGTTTAACACTAGGCATAATAATAACAACTCGCTAGCCTGGGAGTTTGAAAAAAGGTACGGTGCAGTACAGTCTAGTGTAAAGGCACTACAATAGCATCGCCCCCAGAAGATCCAGGGCTAGCCAAATGTCAGGTTTCCGCCTCCCACATTGGGCCCATATGCTTGAAGCCATGTCTGTCTGTCAAAAGGAAGGTACACTTTCCCGCATAATAATTAGAGGGTTCCTCCTGGCTGCCCTTGCTCTCCGAGTTGGAACACGACTACGGCCCCTTTTTGCTTTTCTGCCCTGCGCTTCACATGCAATTAAGGTTATTTTGCTGGAAAAGAGAGAGAAAAAATAGAATTGAACCCGTTTAGCGTTGCCTCTTTCCAAACTTGTCTCTGGAGCTCATCTGCCTTGACTTTTACCAAGTCTCCGTTTTCGAATTATGAAAGATCGTTGAATGGAAGTCAATCTTGATTGCAGCGCTTTAGGATGTTCACGTCAGTGCTGTTGTGACGATGTTGGGATGGAAAACCTCGACAAATGGCTGATGAGGCGGGTTAGACATTTTTAATACACTGAAAAACTTATAGAGGAGCTACTTCAACGACGCCTAAACACAGCAAACGATCTCAACGAATTAATAAACTATGTGCAAGGTAATTTGTTTCTTGGAAAGATCTCGGTGATTTTTGGGAAGCTTACATTGTCCAGTCTGTATCAAGATCTTCGTCAGATAGTCCTTCCAGTACTGTTTGTTGGAAAGCAAACATGAAAAGCCAAATTGATGATTTGTACAAAACTTTGCCATTTCTTTTTTCTGAGCTTCATTCGTAACGAAACACACAGCTAGGCTGTAGTTAATGTACTCCAAATTTCAGTTTCAACATATGCTTTTTGTGGAAATTGTATGGTCTACTTCTTTAGGATAGTGTCACTCCGATATATAATAATTTCATAAAATAAACCCCGCGTGGTTTCATACTAATAGAAGACGCTTGCTGCAATGACGCCATGTTTCCATTAATTCCGTTTGCTGAGTACACTGTAAAAAAAAAAGTTTGTAAATTTACAAACTTTGGTGGCAACAAATGTTGACAACGAATTCTTTGTAAAGGAATTACAAATATGTTGTCGTAACGCGTCTGACCAAAACTCTTAGTATTTCACTTACAACGCTACTTGTAAATTTACCAGAAGACATTGTATAGCTCGTAGGTAAAACTTTTATTAATATTACACAAACATCGAGTATTTGTTTTTGTGCAAACTATTG